>ML369704.1:67605-106317 GCA_005239525.1 Nicotiana knightiana | reverse complement strand
GGGGAGAAGAAGGAAAGGGGAGGGGTTGGGGGAATTTAGGGCTAGGAATTTGGGGGGGTTGAGATTAGAAGAGTTTTGGAAAATAAAAAGAAAAAATAAAAAAAATAAGAAAAATAAAAAAATAAGGGTACTTACCTGGGCGCGACTGTGGGGGGAGGTTTGCCGCGGTCGCGGTGAGGGTATACAAAACATGCGTTATTTACCGCGGTCGCGGTGACGAAACTCCGATTTTTCTTTGTTTTTATCAATTTTTTACCTCTTGGGGTAGTGTCTTGACCCGTCTTCTCCCAATATGCCCCACTCTTGGCCTGCATACTCATAAATGAGTTAGTATCATGTACATCAATTGCAACAACAACACAAAAGGGAAAACAAAAGAAAATCATGGGTTGCCTCCCACGAAGCGCTTGATTAAACTTCGCGGCACAACGAGTACAACAACCAATGGGTTGCCTCCCATGAAGCGCCTGATTTAACATCGCGACACGATGCAGACTCTCGCCATCACTCCTCATTTGTGTAATGGGGCTCCTTCAAGGTTATCACCACGATGTCCCCTTTTTCTTCACTCATTCTAAGGTAATGTTTCGACCTCTGCCCATTCACTGTGAATTTGTTCGTCCCATCTTCTGATTTGATCTCCACAGCTCCACTCGGGAACATTTGTACCACTTTGAACGGTCCTGACCATCAGGACTTCAACTTACCCGGGAACAACCTCAATCTTGAGTTGTATAGCAGCACTAATTCGCCGGGTTTAAAGTTCCGATCCAAGATGTGCTTGTCATGCATAAATTTCATCCTCTCTTTATATAGTCTAGCACTCTCGAATGCGTGGAACCGGAATTCCTCAAGCTCATGCAATCCATTAACTCTGTTGGTGCCTGCTGTTTCCATGTAAAAGTTCAACTGCCGCAATGCCCATAGTGCTTTATGTTTGAGCTCAACCGGGAGGTGGCATGCCTTACCAAATACCAACTTGTATGGTGACATACCAATTGGAGTTTTGAAGAATGTGCGGTATGCCCACAATGCATCATCCAACTTTTTATCCCAATCAGTTCTTATTGCATTCACTGTTTTTGAGAGGACACTTTTGATTTCCCTATTGGACACTTCAACCTTCCCTCTTGTTTGTGGGTGGTATGGTGAGGCTACCTTGTGGCGAACTCCATATTTCTCCAACAAGCATGCAAACGCTCTATTGCAAAAATGAGAGCCACCATCACTGATTATGGCTCGGGGGGTGCCAAAACGTGTGAAGATGTTTTTCGTTAAGAAACTGGTCACCCCCTTCGCATCATTGGTTGGGAAAGCAACTGCTTCGACCCACTTAGAGACATAGTCAAAGGCACCGGTATATACTTGTTACCGTATGCGCTGATGAATGGCCCCATGAAGTCGACTCCCTACATGTCAAATACTTCCACCTTTTGGATTGTAGTCATTGGCATCTCATGACGATGGATATGTTGCCCGTGTTCTGACATTCATCACAGCTTTTGACCCAAGCATGGGCATCCTTGAACAATGTAGTCCAGTACAGTCCTGATTCTAGCACCTTTGCTGCTATCCGGATTCCTCCAAAATGTCCACCATATGGCGAAGCATGGCAGGCCTACAAGACATTGGGTTGGTCTTGCTCGAGGATACACCGCCGGATATTATTATCAACACATAATTTGAATAATAAAGGATCATCCCAATAATAGGCACGACAGTCCCTGGAAAACTTTTTCTTTTGAATTGAGGATAAATCATGGGGTACTATACCACATGACAAGTAATTAGCAATATCAGCATACCATGGTGCTTCCTCCAAGGTTACAACAAGTAATTGCTCATCCGGGAAAGTCTCAATGATATACTCAACCTCTGTTATCTTTTATGCCCCTTCCAACCTCGAGAGGTGGTCTGCCACTTGGTTATCTGTCCCTTTCCGGTCACGAATCTCCAGGTCAAATTCTTGTAGTAACAGAACCCAGCGAATCAGGCGAGGCTTTGACTCTTTTTTTGCTATCAAATACCTAATGGCTGCATGGTCAGTATAAACAATAAATTTCGAGCCAATCAAATATGACCTGAATTTGTCGAAGGCAAACACTACAACGAGCATTTCCTTTTCAGTGACCGTGTAGTTCAGTTGTTCACCACTAAGCGTCCTGCTTGCATAGTAAATTGGGTGCATCATTTTCTCCTTACGATGCCCCAATGATGGGTGCGGTCACCAGTCTCTTCTTCATCTCCTCAAATGCCAACCTGCAAACATCAGAAAACACAAAGTGCTGGTTTTTTTCAAGTAGCTTACATAAAGGGTTAGCAATCTTTGAAAAATCCTTGATGAACCGCCCGTAGAATCCGGCGTGCCCAAGGAAACTCCTCACTGCTCTCACCGAAGTGGGTGGTGGGAGATTCTCAATTACGTCAATTTTTGCATGGTCTACTTCAATCCCCATTTTGGACACTCTATGTCCCAGCACTATTCCTTCTTGTACCATAAAATGACACTTCTCCCAGTTCAGCACCAGAGTTGTCTCCACACAACGTTTGAGCACCCTTTTGAGGTTATGGAGACAATCTTCCAATGAATCTCCCAACACGGAGAAATCATCCATAAATACCTCCATAATGTCTTTGACCATGTCGGTAAAAATGTCTAACATACATCGCTGGAATGTAGCCGGTGCATTGCAAAGTCCAACGGGCATTCTCCGAAAGGCAAAGATGTCATACGGGCATGTGAAGGACGTTTTCTCTCTATCTTCTGGGCTATTAAGCTTTGATTGTACTCCGAGTATCCGTCCAAGAAACAGAAATGGGATCGCCCAGCTAACCTGTCCAACATCTGGTCAATGAAGGGTAAGGGAAAATGGTCCTTTCGGGTGGCTGTATTTAGTTTCCTATAATCCATGCAAATCCTCCACCCGATGACTGTACGAGTTAAGATCAACTCATTCTTCTCATTTTGTACAACAGTCATTCCGCCCTTTTATGATACGCATTGGACGGGGCTCACCCAATTGCTGTTACAGATGGGAAAGATGATTCCCGCGTCCAGCCACTTGATCACCTCCTTTTTCACTACCTCTTTCATATTCAGGTTCAGCCTTCGTTGATGTTCCCTGGAAGGTTTGTGCCCTTCTTCCAAAAGAATTTTGTGCATACAGAAAGCTGGGATGATACCCTTTATGTCTGCCATGGTCAAACCAATGGCAGTTTTGTACTCTTTCAACACTTTAAATAATTGTTCAACCTGCACAACTAGCAAACCAAATGATATGATAACAGGAAAAAGTAGAATTGGGACCCAAGAAAGCATACCTGAGGTGGGCTGGAAGTGGATTCAGCTCCAGTTGTGGTGGTGTCTCATTTGATGGTTTTGCAGGTGGTGTAGCTCTCTCTTCTAAATAGAGGGGCTCAAATCGAGGTTCCCTCTTCCAAAATCATTGGACTTCGAGTGCCATGACCCACTCTGCCAGCCCTTCACCATCCATTTCCTCTAAATTTGTCAAATAGACTCCCAATGGATCTTTGGCATTAAGGGTCTCATTTTCGTCATACAAGATCACATCTACCGCTTCCACTAGTGAGCAGTTTGCATATTCACTGGGTCTCTTCATGGATTATTGGACATTAAATATCACTTCCTCATCGTTCAACCTCATTTTTAATTCCCTAGTCTCGCAATCAATCAGTGCTCTCCCAGTGGCTAAAAATGGCCTTCCCAAAATGATGGGAATCTCCTCGTCTACTTGGGAATCCAGAATAACAAAGTCTGTAGGGAATACAAACTTCCCCACTTGCACCAGCACATCATCAAGAATCCCCGCGGTCTTTTAACCGCACGGTCAGCCAGTTGCAACAACATCGAAGTCGGCCTAGCTCTGCTAATGCCCAGCTTTGTGTAGATTGCCAAAGGCATCAAGTTTATGCTGGCTCCTAAGTCACACAATGCTTTTGCAAAAGCATAGCTCTCAATGGTACACGGAATAGTGAAGCTACCTGGATCAGACATCTTTTGAGCCATGGGTCTAGTCACTATCGCACTGCATGTCTGTGTCAGAGTTACTGTGGACAGGTCCTGAAAGTTAAATTTCCGCGACATCAGGTCTTTCATCATCTTTGCATAGCTTGGCATTTCCCTCAAAGCATCCATCAAAGGAATATTCAATTGAATTTGACAAAGCATCTTCATAAATTTCCTGTATTGATCCTCTTTCTTTTGTTTTGCCAATCTCTGAGGAATGGTGCAGGCATCACTTTTTGTCCACTTCTTGCTGGCTGTTCTTTTTTGGAATTTTGTGGCACAAGAGGAGCCACTTGTTCTGAAACTTGTTCACTTTCTTTGGCCTTACCCTTTTCAACCTGGGCTTGCTCAACCACCACTTCAGTGAGTTTTGCTGATTCATCTATCTCGACTGGAACTAGAGTGGCTGGCGTAGTCTCTCTTCTGGGTTGAGCAACCTTTTGCTCCCTGTCTAAATCTCTCCCATTTCAGGGACTAACTGCCATCGGCTGATTCGGGTTTTTCTCTTTTGGATTGATGTTTGTGTTGGCCGGTAATGCTCCCTGGGGGCGGTTATTTAAGGGAATGGACAACTGCCCCAGTTGAGTTTCAATACCCTTAATTGCTGAATCGTGTACTGCCAACTTTTCCTGCATCTTATCATTCATGCCAATGAGTTGCTGCAGCATACCCTTGATCTCCACCATGTTGCTGTCTTGTTGCTGATTAGGTGGTTGGTATGTCAGCTGTTGCTGGTGTTGCTGCTGATATCCCTATTGTCTCTGATATGGAACCACTTGGCCTTGTGGTCGTACACCTCCAGGTTGTAGTATGTTAGGTCTGTATTGCTGGTTGGGTGCTGGCCTCCACTATTGTGATGACCCAAAAGGTCATCCCGTATTTTTCTAGCTAATTCTATGTTCTGAGGTTGTGAAAACCTCCTTCTATCTTACCTCAATTTGCGTGCACAGCTCGGGCGTGTAGCCAGGAAGCCTTTATGTGAAAAACTGATAAAGTGATAATTTTGTATTAGAAATTTGAATAAAATTGACTTCGATCAACGTTTTTGGTAAACGGACCCAGACACGTGATTTGACGGTCCCGGAGGGTCCGTAGGAAAATATAGGACTTGGGCATATTCCCGGAATCGAATTCCGAGGTCCCAAGTACGAGAAATGAACTTTTAAAGAAAATTGTTTTCTGAAAAATATAAAGGTTTTTGAAAATGAAATTTGATGTGAAACCTGTGGTAACGGGCTCGTATCTTGGTTCCAGAGCCTGGTACAGGTTCAATATGATTTATATATGTTATCTATGATGTTTGGTAATAAACGGACTTGGTTTGACGTGATTCGGGTCAAAAATGCAAAATTTGATGTTTAAAGAAGTTTTGAGAAATTTCATTGATTTTGAGGTTTAATTCTACGTTTATGATGTTATTTTGTTGTTTTTATTACTCGAATAAGTCTGTAGGATGTTTTTGAGGTTGTGTGTATATTTGGTTTTGAGCCCCGAGGTCTCGGGTGTGTTTCAGATGGGTTTCGGGTCCATTTTCCCTATTTTTGTACTGTTGAACCTGCATTTTGGTTTCCTTCTATGCGATCGCATAGGAGTAGTCGCGATCGCATAGTGTCTCTTTGAGCAGCCCAGACTTTCCTTCAATGCATTCGCGCATAATCTAGCGCGGTCGCAGAGGTATACTTTCTTCTTCTTCGCGATCACATCTACATCATCGCGATTGCATAGTGTTCCAGTTGGGGTGTCCTGGCCGAGTTAGCTTCACTAGAATGGATTCATTATTTCGGAGATTCTTTGAGGGAGGTTGCCCCTCAGTTCCTTCGGGATGTACGACATGCAGAGTTTGAGCAGTTGAGTCAGGGCGCGATGTCACTATTGGAGCATGCCGTTAGATTCAGTGAGTGGGCCAGACATGCACTTCGCTTGGTTGCTTCAGTTAGGAGATGAGTCCGTAGAGTCATTTGGGAGATTCAGGCATGATATTCGGTTTAGCGGGACTCGAGAGTTAGAGTAGGATGCCTCGTTTCAGCAGGTAGTGGGGATCGTTCGCCGGTTAGAGAGCATGTGGTATCGGGAGCGAGAGGACAGACGAGATCAATGAAAGAGTTCAGGGAGGCAATGAGGCCTCGTAGATCAGAGGAATCTACTTTTCCGTATTATGGAGGCAAGGTACGACACGGTAGAAGTTTTGTGGGTCAACCAGTTCAGTTTGCATTACCAGCTTCGCATGGGATTTCAAGTACTCATGGGTCTCAGAGGATTCATATTGTGTGTTTTTCCACAGCCATGTCAGCAGCGAGATTGTTTTCAGTGTGGAGATGTTAGCCACAGGGTGAGAGATTGTCCCAAGATTCAGGTAGGTGTGTGGTAACAGGGTATTCAGGTAAGTAGGGGGTGCCTAAAAGGGGGAGGCCCGACCCATTGATGTGTTGCATATAGTAGGCCGGAGGCCGATGTGCCAGATATTATCACACATGTATGTTTTGATGTGTTACAGAGGGGCACCAGTTGTATTTCATTATAGTTCTGTTGGTCAAGAAGAGTTCCCTTATTTGTTGTTTCATTTGTGAGTGAGTTCCATGCGTTGCACTCCATTTTGTGTTTGCTCCTGTTGGGAGATTCTACGAGTAGTAGCCCGTGTCTATCGTTGTTTATTTCGTTCTTGATAGTGGTGAGACTGGAAGTGAGTCCTTGTTGTTCTTCGTGGTAAGCTTTACGTGATTTTCCTGAGTATTTTGGTTACGAGTTGTGATTTGATATTCCATCAAGGTGTGATATCAGCTAGCGTTATGATTTTATCAGCTGAGGTTGAATTAGTGGAGTAATTTCAATTGGTATGATATCTTTTTGGTATAATAATCAGAGTTGAGGGCGAGGTCCTCGTGATATTTGGGATTCAATATGTTTGGACAGGGCTGAGTACCGCGGTGGAATTTTATCAGGATGAATCCTTGTGATTTGTTCATATGTGTTGCTTCTTCCTTGTTATATTTCTTTTAGTAAGTCGGTATTGATGGAGAGTTGTGCCTATGGGCTTGTTTGATAGTTCCTTTATATGTTTCCATTTTCATATTCAATCATTTCGTTATGTGTTTTCTTTAGTTTAGTTTGCGGGATGTGTGCCCGGTGGTGTCAGTCGTGGCTGGTGACTCGGGTGTTTAATAATGAAGACTTCGTGTTCATTTCATCATTAAAGTATGTGGGGTTTGGGAACAGAGTTCTTTCAGATGTGGGGCTAATTGCCAATGTCGAGTTGATTTCGGGCAGTTATTGTGATCAAAAGTGTTATGTGAGCCAGTGTGTGATGTACTATGTTGTGTGGTCATGCCTTGTGGGTGTAGTCATGAGTTGATATAGCTGACTGAGGCTAATGCCGGATATGGATTTAGAATCGGGTCTTTTGTAAATGAGTAGAGGTATAAGGCTTATCAGGGGTGACGTGAAGGCTATATTGCAGTTGTGATTGTTTCATCAGGATTTCGTGGGTTGGGGTGACGTGGGATCACCCGCGGGTATGTGTTAGAAGTGTACAATCAGTGATTGGATAAGTTCAAGGTGAATCCTGGCACGTTCGAGGACGAACGTTTGTTTAAGAGGGGGAGGATGTGATGACCCAAAAGGTCATCTCGTATTTTTCTAGCTAATTCTATATTTTGAGGTTGTGAAAACCTCCTTCTATCTCACCTCGATTTGCATGCACAGCCCGGGCGTGTAGCCGGGAAGCCTTTATGTGAAAAACTGATAAAAATGATAATTTTGTATTAGAAATTTGAATAAAATTGACTTCGGTCAATGTTTTTGGTAAACGGATCCGGACCCGTGATTTGACGGTCCCGGAGGGTCCGTAGGAAAATATGGGACTTGGGTATATGCCCGGAATCAAATTCCGAGGTCCCAAGTACGAGAAATGAATTTTTAAAGAAAATTGGTTTTTGAAAATGAAATTTGATGTGAAACCTGTGGTATCGGGCTCGTATCTTGGTTCCGGAGCCTGGTACAGGTTCGATATGATATATATGTGTTATCTGTGAAGTTTGGTAATAAGCGGACTTGGTTTAACGTGATTCGGGTCAGAATGCAAAATTTGATGTTTAAAGAAGTTTTGAGAAATTTCATTGATTTTGAGGTTTAATTCGATGTTTATGATGTTATTTTGGTGTTTTGATTACTCGAATAAGTCTGTAGGATATTTTTGAGATTGTGTGTATATTTGGTATTGAGCTCCGAGATCTCGGGTGTGTTTCGGATGGGTTTCGGATGGGTTTCGTGTCCATTTTCCCTATTTTTGAACTGTTGAACCTGCATTCTGGTTTCCTTCTATGTGATCGCATAGGAGTAGTCGCGATCGCATAGTGTCTCTTTGAGCAGTCCAGACTTTCCTTCAATGCATTCGCGCATAATCTAGCGCGATCACAGAGGTATACTTTCTTCTTCTTTGCGATCGCATCTACAGCATCGCAATCGCATAGTGTTCCAGCAGGGCATCCGGATATCTCTTCTACGCGATCGCATTCCACAGTTCGCGATGGCGTAGTGTGGAAATTTGGGTAGCAGGTAACTTCTCATACGCGATCGCATAGAGCATTTTGGCCAGTGGCAATTGTTCCTCTTCGCGATCATATTACTTCCCCCGCGATCGCAGTATTTTAAGCCTGGGCAGCCTTTCTGTTCTTCTCCGCGATCGCAATCAATGTTCCGCGATCGCGATTCATTAAACATCAGGACAGAATATAAGTTTTCCAAAATCGGGGTTTCACCATTTTATACATATTTTGACTTCTAGAACTCGGTTTTGGGCGATTCCTTGAGGGGTTTTCCACAAATCGAATTGGTAAGTGTTCTTCCACTAGAATTAATTATATTTCTTGAATTAGTTCTTGTTTTCATCATTTAATTTGTGTTTTGGGTTGAGGGGATTGTCGGTTTTGAAAGAAAGTTTCTAAAATGAAAAATCATGATTTGAAAGACCAAATGTTATCGGAATTGGATAAATTTCGTATGGGTGAACTCGTATCAGAATGGGTAACCAGAATTTGTAAAATTTGTCGGGTTCTGAGGTGCGGGCCCGGGGATCGACTTTTGGGTCGATTTTTATAATTTTGTAATGATTGAAACTTTATCATTCGGAATAGTTCCTTATACGTTTTATGTGTATTTTGAAGTTGTTTTAGTTGATTGTAAGCCGTCCGGAGGTCTTTCCGCCCGAGAAGTCTATTTTTGAGTACCGGGTTGTCGTCTTTGAGGTAAGTATTTTGCCTAACCTTGTGTTGGGGAACTACCCCTTAGGATTGAGTCTTCCTTGTTGATTGTAGTCAAAGTATGCGAGGTGACGAATGTGTACTCGTACTTATTTGCAATTAGATTGCCCTTTTAGGATTCGTAGATTCTTATATTACCTGTGTGTGATTTGTAATTGTTACACTTGAATCCTTGGTTGTTAATTTCATTCCTTCCTGTTTAAATTAGAATTACTTGTTTTTGGATTCTTCGTTGGCTATTTGACTTTACTTGACTTAACTGTATGTTCTACTTCTCTTATCATCATGCTATATTTTCTCCCTAGCTTGCCTAATTGACTATGATTAGTGTCATCTAGCCTTATAGTTGACTAGCCGTAGTTGGAACATTTATTCGTTGGAGTCAAGCATGCCCGTGAGTCTTACATTGTGATTTATATGACTATTCCCTTAAGCGCCACTTAGGTCTAATTGTTAGAAATTTATGTTATTGGTATTTCCTTGATGTTGCCTATTATTGGGCCTTTTGTTTTAAGCCGAGTGTTATTCCGTGAAGTAAACTGTTTAGGTGACATTGGTTATAGTTGTTTCCCTTGTCGGGATGTTATGGTTTATGTTACTGTTTATGCTGTTAATGATATGGTTTGTATTGTTGACTCCCTTGCCGGGATGTGATGGTTCCTATTACTGTTTATGCTGTGAATGATATCGTTTGTACTGTTGACTTCCTTGCCGAGATGTCGTGGTTTCTATTACTGGTTATGCTATTAATGATATTGTTTGTATTGTTGACTCCCTTGTCGGGATGTGGTGATTTATGGGTCATATTGTTGGGTTTTCCTTGCCAAACTGTTGTTCTTGATATTGTTTGGGTGAGGAAGAGTGTAAAGCACGAAAGATAATGCCGTGCCATGTTCGTGATATTTAGCACGAGGGAACATTTCGTGCCATGTTTATGATATTTAGCACGAGGGAACATTTCGTGCCATGTTTATATTATTTAGCACGAGGGAACATTCCGTACCACGTTTATGATATTTATCACGAGGGAACATTCCATGCCATGTTTATGTTATTTAGCACGAGGGAACATTCCGTTCCCTGTTTATGATATTTAGCACGAGGGAACATTCTGTGCCATGTTTATGTTATTTAGCACGAGGGAACATTCCGTTCCCTGTTTATGATATTTAGCACGAGGGAACATTCTGTGCCATGTTTATGTTATTTAGCACGAGGGGACATTCGGTGCCATGTTTATGTTATTTAGCACGAGGGGACATTCCGTTCCATGTTTATGTTGTTTAGCACGAGGGGACATTCCGTGCCATGTTATGTAATGTTAGCACGAGGGGACATTCCATGTCATGTTATGTTAAGTTAGCACGAGGGGACATTTCGTGCCATGTTATGTTATGTTAGCACGAGGGGACATTTCGTTCCATGTTATGTTATGTTAGCACGAGGGGACATTCCGTGCCATGTTATGCTATGTTAGCACGAAGGGACATTCCGTGCCGTATTTATGCATTATTATTTCCGTCATTCTTGTTTGCCATTTACTGCATTTATTGGCAAGATTTGAAATTCCTATTGTACTGCATGGAAATCTCTGAGTGACAGACTGAGTCCCGGTGGAAATCTCTGAGTGACAGACTGAGTCCCGGTGGATAAATCTTGAGGAGATTTTTATCAAGGTATTTTATTGAAAAGTATTATTGAAAAAGCAATGGTTTTGAAATTATTATATTTGAATGACTTTTACATCGAAGGTATTTTTGAAAAGCACTAGTTTTGCCTTAAATGATATTTGGAAGTCACTATTGGGAAAGCCTCTTTGGAAAGCTTCTTAGTTTGAAAGAAACTATGTTTTACGTAATTCTCTCTATTAATTATACTTATATCTACTTTTGGAGAAAGTATGTTTTCAAAGTAAATTCTTCCATACTTAAATGATTTTATTTGCAAAATTTTTTCATATGAATTGTTGCTTAAAGATTTCTACCAGTTAAGGATTTTAATGGCTAAGGCCCGTTGTGAACATACCGACGTGGAGTTAAGTTATCGGTGTCCTCTATTGTATTGTGTTTCCTTTCGATTCGGCTTGTTTTGCTGTCCATCTTTCTGTGTATTTTTGTGCTGTTTCATGATTGATTTATGTAATTTCCTTCCGCTTTATATTGTCATTGTGGTGGATTATCCTGAGAAGTCTTAGATAGATGTAACGTTCGCCATTTCTATATTCATGTTATTTATTTTGTAGACCAGTGGTGTCTTGACTAGTCCTCGTCACTACTCCACCGAGTTTAGTCTTGATACTTACTGAGCACCTCTGCGGTGTGCTCATACTACACTTCTGCACTTTTTTGTGTGCAGATCCAGGTATATATTGTAGTAGCTGTGTGGATAATTGCCGAGGAGACTCAAGGTAACCTGCTGCTGCGTTCGCAGGCGTCGAAGTCGCCTTCTTTGTATTTATTATTCATACACTGTTGTATCTACTTCCAAACAGTTCTACTTAGAAGTTGTAGAAGATCCGTAGAGCTTATGTCTTGTACTGCCAGTTTTGGGAAAGTTTGTACATTCTGTTGAGATTCTATATCAAGACTGTTAGTTTTCCTTTTATTATTGTTGTTATTCAGTAACTGCTAAGCTTACCCAGTCCCTAAGACTAGGTGCCATCACGATACCCAACAGAGGGAATTTTGGGTCGTGACAACTGTTGTCCTCCTTGCCTCTGACCCCCAAAATTGTTAACATAATTCATATCTTCTCTGGGACCCTGGTTGTCACCTTCTCCACTCCATGAACACACATAAGAATGATTGATGCAAGGGGTGCACGGCCCTTCATTTGTTGTATCAACGATATGCAATTGTTTTGTACCCATCTCGTCAATCTTCTTCGTCAGTATACTCATCTGAGTCATGAGTGTGGCTATGTTCTCTGCATGTGAATTAGTTGGGTCAAGAGGAACCGAATGCAGTATTGGTGTCAGGGTCGTACCTCTCATCATCCATCTTGAATTCTGAGCCATTTTGTCAAGAAGGATTTTGCACTCAGTAAATGTCTTGCTCAGAAAAGCACCCCAGCTGAAGCGTCTACATTTTCTTTCAAATTGTCCGCTATCCCCATGTAGAATCTCTGGCCGAGCATCTGGTATGGAATATCATGGTGAGGACACTTCACTAGCATCCCTTTGAATCTTTCCCAAGTTTCCTGCAAGGATTCAGTGGGTTTCTGCTTGTACTGCAATATCTCGTCAATCTATCTTGCAGTCTTATTGGGAGGGTAGAACTTGTTCAGGAACTGCTTGACTAATTCATCCCATGTGGCAATGGAGTTTATTGGGAGTGAGTTAAGCCAAATCTATGCTTCCCCAGTCACCGAGAAAGGGAGCAATAGCAACTTGATGGCTTCCGGGATCACATTTGGCTGCCTTTAGGTCACACAAATCGACAGAAATTTTTTTAGGTGTTGTTGAGGATCTTCAATGTGTGACTCGGAGAACAATCCCTTATTCTACAGAAGATGCAACATATTGTTGATGATCTAGAATGTCTCCACTTGTATTTGTGGCACAGCAATTGCGGTGGCCAGGTTGTCAGCTGTTGGTTGTGCCCAATCATAGGGTGCAGCTTCTGGCACAACCCTTAGTGATGCTAATATAAGCTCAGATAATTTACGAATACAAGATTTTTTATCAATAATTATTGGGATTTGTTAACTGGAAGAAATGATATTAAAACTAACAATATTTAAGATTAACGATAACTCAATGGAAGAAAGATCTAGGATATTGACTTCCCCAATTGCTAGACTAATTCTGACTCTTTTGTTATAATCTCACTGTATTACTCTATGAGGATTATGAGCTATAGGTTACCGCAATTATCTCTCGAGCAACTATGGTAATTTAGTAGAGCATTCTCTCGAACTGCTCTAGCTGAAAATTTATGCAGCTTTGAATTATCCCACCAAAGTTTCGTTATTTCTATTCCCACTTTTTGATTCAAGTAATGAATCTCTTCAATTACCCAAAAATGGTGTTGTTCAACAACAATCTAACCTAGTATTCTTTCTCAAGCAATACAAGGCAGTTAGACACGATTAATCAATGGTCCATTCAATTAATCACCATACAAAACATAGTTCAACAATCACAGATTAAACCCGGCTCGATTATAACAAAATTGAGTCAAAACTTCATCTAACAATTGGTTCCATCAACCCTAGACGAATTGTTTAGCTACTCGTGCTAAAACACAAAGAAAGCATAAAATAATTCATAATTCCCAAAATAATGACAAAAGATGGAGAATAGAAAAACTCTAATTGTAGCCTGGTCTTCTCACACTTGTTCTTGCCTCCAAAGCGAGTCTAAAAACAAGCTTATACTTTCTTGGACGAGTTTATAGGGTTTAAATAGGGCTAGGCTAATTTCTCCTATTTTTTGCACTTAAGTCCTTGCATTTTCTGGGCTCTTTTCGGATCGACCGCGGCCGTGGCAGAATGCGGCGCGACTGCGGTGGTTTGCATAAGTTCTGCCTCGTATTGTTTTGCCCACCGCGTTCCAGCCGCGGTCGCGGTGGGCTCCACTCCAGCCATCTTTGCCTTTTTCTTGCTTCTGTTCACTCGGGTTTTTCTTGATTGGCCTTATACTCCGCGATTGACTCTAAAACAGTCCAAAGTATCCTGCGAACGTAGATTATTTCCTGCAAAGCATAAAAACACTATTTAGAGCATTTTCTTGTCATTTTTGCACTTAAAACAACATTAAAGTATGGTTCATTAAGAGTGTAACTAGCGTCTGTATAGCCTACTATCAATGCAGTAACTGTTTGGATACATTGATTGAAATCCTCTGCGTTGCTTTTATCTACGGGTACGTTATTGCAATGTCCAGAGTACATACTATCTCAATATTTAGAGTTTATAATGTCAATTAGAAGTTTATTCCTTTTAACTTCCAACAATGATTCAAAAGTGGAAAAAAAAATATTTTATTTGTGTGTTTAATTACATTCCTACAATAGATTTCACTATTCAAAAGGTCTTCCATAGATCATTGTCTTGAAAGTTGAGATCATCAGGCATTACATCCCTAAAAAAATTCATAAATAATAATGAGAAACGACTTCAAATGATTGAGATCAAGCATGTGAAAAGTCAAAACGTGTATGCTTCAACTTTGTGTTTATTTAAAAGGTTAATATAAGCATGAAAAGAAAAATGTAATAAGATCATAATTATGAACACTTTAAAATAACAAGGAAATTTTAGGAAAAAATTAATACAAATGGCGATGACAGCATAAATAAGTATAACACATTTTTTTCTTCAGGAAACAACTTCTGGTTTGGTTGTTACTTTACAAACAAGAAATGGAAAAGGCTAGAACCCCTCACTTACCTAAAGCCTCTCTTCTACTTTGTTTTCGTTTGTCATTTTTCTTCGCTTTATATCAACCAAACTAGCAAACCATATTCAATGCGACCCAAGCCTCATGCCTAAGAAAGTATTATAGTTCGTCACCACTTAATATTAACGTTTGGAATTTAACAGTAGATAGGATATGAAATCAAAGTGTTCCGTAACTAAAGGTAAAACACAACTCCTATATTGTTATAAGTGTTTCCTACCCGACTGCCAGCTCTTATATATGCAACGAAAAAGCTCTTATATATATTCAAGTCCCAACTCAGACGTTATGTTTTATGAATTATTTAGTTCAGAATATAATAAGTAGCACAATTAATCAGTTAGGAAAACTAAAAGAATCACAAGTTTAAAAGTGTATCAGATACATTGTATATTGTAATCTAGTGTTGTTACATTTTTATACATCAATAACCAAGAGACAATGTACTATTAAATGGGTAAATTTATAAATTAACTTTGACTTAGGGTGTTCACACTTATAATACAACGTATATATATATGTATATGCATGTATATGTGGAATTTTTGTCGAATTTTATGGGTGCCGGTGACCCCTCATTTTATAATATAGGTCCGCCTATGTGTGCAGTTGACTCAACTATATTTCTTGGTTAGAAGGGCAGCCTGGGCCGTATTCATGCAGGGTGAGGAGAAGCACCGCCCTCCATGTGTTGTCATGTATGCAATCTACCCTGATATAAATAAGTATTAATGTCTGATTTCATCGTTCGAACCCGTGACCTATTTGAACTGGCCCAAGAAATGGAGATATAATGAAAGAACATCCAGTGTTCCCAAAAAACTGTTAAAATTTAGCAATGCCCCCTTGCCATCAACAGTTACTACATTGTAGTGGGCCAACAACTCTAGTAGAAAGAGAAGAATGTCAAAACAATATTGGCACTCTTGATCTTTTTTGGTGTACACACAACCCAGGGGCGGATCCATTAAGGCTCAAGGGGTGGTACGCCCCGCAAGCTTTTATATATATATATATTTATATGCTTGAAATCAGATAAATAAAAAGATTGTCATCCGAAGTAACAAAAGTCACTAAGGGGCCCGTAGTTGAAGCTCCCAGTGCCATCCAAGAGGCGAGAGATCGAACCAGTATTGTGATAACTTTATGGTTTTTTGGCTTGTTGCATCAGATAGACAATAATTTGATTATAATTACAAAATAACCTAAACTACGCTTGTTTTCTTTCCTTATTTAATTTTAATTTAACTTAATTAATGATTCCTTCATATTTATTAGTAGGAGTATCAAGGTAGTTCATGATAGCTATTATCAATTCATGTTCTCTTAGAATTAATATAAATATTAGGAAATTAATATGAAAGATATTATAATTGTGTTACATTGTTTAAATAAGAATTTTTTTATATGAGCTTATTGGAACTTAAAGTTTAGGACTTTCTACTCAAACTTAGGCTTGTTGCATAGTTTAGGCTTGTTGCATCAGATAGACAATAATTTGATTATAATTACAAAATAACCTAAACTACGCTTGTTTTCTTTCCTTATTTAATTTTAATTTAACTTAATTAATGATTCCTTCATATTTATTAGTAGGAGTATCAAGGTAGTTCATGATAGCTATTATCAATTCATGTTCTCTTAGAATTAATATAAATATTAGGAAATTAATATGAAAGATATTATAATTGTGTTACATTGTTTAAATAAGAATTTTTTTATATGAGCTTATTGGAACTTAAAGTTTAGGACTTTCTACTCAAACTTAGGCTTGTTGCATATTTTAGGCTTGTTGCATCAGATAGACAATAATTTGATTATAATTACAAAATAACCTAAACTACGCTTGTTTTCTTTCCTTATTTAATTTTAATTTAACTTAATTAATGATTCCTTCATATTTATTAGTAGGAGTATCAAGGTAGTTCATGATAGCTATTATCAATTCATGTTCTCTTAGAATTAATATAAATATTAGGAAATTAATATGAAAGATATTATAATTGTGTTACATTGTTTAAATAAGAATTTTTTTATATGAGCTTATTGGAACTTAAAGTTTAGGACTTTCTACTCAAATAAAAAAAGATTTAATAACTATACTTTTGGTTAATCCTAAAGTTCTAATTATTAAAAAAAATAAATGATAATTTTATTGAATATGAAATGTAGTTTAAAGGATAAAAAAAAGTCCACCAACATTTTATAAAACACACACACACTATATATAAGTAAGAAGAATTAATTTTCTTCTCCAAAGAATCTTCTCTCCCGTTAGAACGAAACCCCTTATTGCGTCGAGTTGTCAAAATTTGTATATTTTTCGTTTGATTGATTTGCCTGTGTAAATCAAAAGACAAATAATTCGAACGGAAACTAAATATTTATTTTATTTGGACCGTATAAATATACTCTATTCGGATTATATAACTAAGAACATGTTTATGTTCAAAGTAATATGGCCCACGTAACATTTAAATCCTAAATCCGCCTCTGATATAACTACTTTGACAAACTTTTTTTTCATGACACCGATTTTCGAGTCAGTTTTATTACCTTCATGAGATGCACGACCAACATGCCACAACTGACAAAATATGATGTAAGTTCATTATATTATGCGGGAACTCCAATATATTAAGCTGAATTATTTTTTCGGATTTTGGACAGTGTTTTCGTTTAGATTTATCTTTACATGAAAAGTGACTAAATTTCTATTACTTTTGAAATTATGATTATTTTCAATTACCACTTATAAATCTGGCTATTTTTTAATTTCACCCATATCCATCCCCAAAAGAACAAATTTGACTTCCATATTTTCTTGTCAACGTTAGATTTGTCAGATTTCTTAACATACATATTTTAATTTTAATTCCTATGTACTCATTATCAAACATTTAAGTAATGGAATTACTTATTAGGTAATCACAAATAAATCTCTTGATAAATATTAACAGTTAATATAGTAAAAACGGTAATTAACTTAAAACATATCGAAAAAAACTATAGTATATAACTATATACAAGTTAAATCTTTTTTTTTCCTCCTCTCTTTTCCAATCCCATTAGCAATAGGAATTATATACCAAAATCTAACTGAAATATGGTCTTAATTACGTACTCCTATACCTGCCCTAATTCGGATTGGACTCCCTACAACCCCAACACGGTGCCTATATATATATATATATATACCCTTTAATAGGAGACATATTCCTCATAGTTAAAAAAATCAGTCTCTCGCATTCTTTAGAAGAAATTAAAACAAGGGATTCTCTATTTTCAAGAATTTTGATAACTTAACTAAATATGAAGGTTATTGCAGCCTATTTGTTGGCACAATTGGGTGGCAACACTAACCCTTCAGCCTGATGATTTGAGGAAAATCTTGAATTCTGTTGGAGCTGAAATTGATGAGTCGAAAATGGAACTATTATTGTCACAAGTTAAAGGCAAAGATATTACTGAATTAATTGCTGCTGGCAAACAACAGTTGGCTTCTACTTCTATGGCTTTTGGATGTGGTGCTGCTGCTGCTGTTGTCAATGGTGCTGCAAAATAATGTTGCTGAAGTTGCTGTTGAAGAGAAAAAGGAGGAGGAAAAGAAAGAAGAGTCTGATGAAGAAGATTTTAACTTTAGTCTCTTTGATTAGAATAGTTTAATATTGCTATTGGTGGCACCATCTTGTTAGTCATGTTGTCTTGTAATTAGGTTTAATTTGCTGTTATTTTTAGGTTGAAAGTTTTTTTCTTAAACAATGTTTCTAGTATGGCTATCACATTCAATTGATTTTGTCTCTTTGCTCGTATTTTTTTTTCCGTAAGGGACATATATTCTGTTATCGTTAGATAGATAGATGAATTGATTAATGTTACAAGCCTTATGAATTCGATGTTCCCCCATGTTTGGTTAAAACCCAGCGGCTAAGCCAAGAATTCCATTAAAGGGTGTCTAACATATAAAAACATAAACGCACAAAGAGTATATAAAATTTTAATCTAGTTACATAGTGTAATTTCCGGCAAAGGAGTGTCTAACACCCCTTTAGACTAAGGTGGCTCCGGCACCAAGTACAACCCATATGATATTGTAGAGTTTAAATAAACTATCGTCTTATACAGAATCTTTATTTGCTGATATATGTGACATGGGTATGGGTTTAACTTCTGTACATTGACGGTATCATTATGTTGATGAGTTCGACCAGCATGGCAAATAGAATTGTATATGGTTAAAATCGACCATACCCGATTTTACGGGTTCGGGGGTGTGCCTCGAGAGTGAGCTAGTAGTGAAGTAAGTTCGGGCTCGAAGAGCACGAAGATTAAGGGATCGAGATCGGGTTAAATCAACGCCTAAATAACAGAATCACGAGATATCCGCAATCGACCACCAATCTCGGCGAGAATCTCGGAACTGGCAGAACCATTAACAGTTATTGATATCAATCATGTATTTTACTTCCGAAATTAGAGTTATACCCTATTTAGGATTCCTCTACTATATAAAGAGGAACCCTATTCATTTGTAACTGATCATTATCTCACACGAATTATCACTTACGCAACTACTGAGAAATACAAAGCATTCTTCTCTTTAACCCGCTCTTAGCTCTTTACTATTCATATTGTTCGTGTTGTTCATATTGTTCTTATAATTCTTGTGGTACTTAACGATCGATCTCGACACAATTCCAAGTCGAGGTCGATAATTCACGAACGACATTGGTTTGATCTATTACAATCATTTAATTCCTTTATTTATTTAGCTATTTATCAATTGGCATTGAACTAAATCACTTATCCTTATAACCACATTACACGTTTAATTATTACTCGTATCTCGAGGTAAACAGTTTGGCGCCTACTGTGGGGCTAAGGATAATAGTGATTGTTCAGTTCTAATTCTGACATAACACACTATTTTACGCTTGTTTCTCGTCAAGAATTTTGTTTTCAGGATAAATCATGTCAAACTCACAAAACACAGCTACACATGGTGACAACGGTCTCGGACTCCACAGAGAGAATGAGAATATTTTCGCTCTAGGAATCGAGGTACCACAAGCTGACCTCGGAGGAGCGCCACCCGTCAATCCAGTCGATGTCAGTTCACATGTTGCTTTGAATGCGGATTTAGGCGGGAACCCCGATGGAAGCGTACGCAGAGAGGTCAAACTGACGGTCGAGGTACTCAGGGCGGAGGAGATGAAGATGTCAGTCTCCAAGTTATATTTGAAATGTTGCAAGACCAACAGAACGCCATTGCTCAGTTGCAAAATCAACTTGTGGCACCGAACAGGGTCGAACAAGAGGCTACTCGCCGTACCGAGCCAGTGCCTAAAAGGTCAGGTGACAATAATTCGACAACGGACCCTGCTATAATGAGAATGCTTGAGGAGCTTACTAAGAGAATAGAATAGGGAGAGAAGAAAATTGAGGTCAACGACAAGAAGGTGGAAACCTATAACTCTCGAGTTTATCAGATACCGGGGGCACCACTGATCTTAAAAGGAATGAACTCTAAAAGTTTGTGCAAAAACCATTCCCCCTAAGTGCGGCTCCGAAGCCCATCCCAAAGAAGTTCAGGATTCCCGATATACCTAAATACAATGGGACCTCGGACCCCAATGAGCACGTTACCTCTTATACATGTGCCATAAAAGGAAATTATTTGGAAGACGATGAAATCGAGTCAGTATTGCTAAAGAAGTTCAGCGAAACCCTGTCGAAGGGAGCTATGATTTGATATCACAACTTGCTGTCGAATTCTATTGATTCGTTCGCCATGTTAGCAGATTCATTTGTAAAAGCACACACTAGTGCAATAAAGGTTGCAACGATAAAATTAGATCTCTTCAAAGTGAAGCAGAGGGATAATGAGATGCTAAGAGAGTTCGTATCTCGAGTCCAAATGGAACGTATGGAATTACCACCATTTATTAACGATCGGGTTGTTCAAGCTTTCACCGAGGGATTAAACGAGCAGATTCGATCGCATCACACCAACTGAAGCAGAACTTAATAGAGTACCCGACTGTGACTTGAGCAGATGTTCACAACCGATATCAGTCGAAGATTAGAGTCGAGGACGACCAACTGGGAGCCCCCTCAGGTTCAGTGCATCCTAACCGGTTGACAGGTAAAAATTAAAGAGATGTTGACAGAGAATCGAGGCCGAATAAAGATCGGTATCATCCATATGTTTCAGATAGAAGGAATAACCATCCGGGACACAATCCCGCCCGAAATGATCGAAGGGGTGACCGAGGGTAGAACTTTCGGGGACTCATGAGCAAAACTGGTTTCGACAAATATGTCGATCCCACAGAAGCACCCCGATTATCGGAGTACAATTTTAGTGTCGATGCGTCGGGGATTGTATAGGCCATTGGAAGGATCAAAGACACTAGGTGGCCTAGACCTATACAAATCGATCCTTCTCAAAGAAATCAGAATCTAATTTGCAAATATCATGGCACACATGGTCATAGGATCGAAGACTGCAGACTGTTAAGAGAAGAAGTAGCTCGGTTGTTCAACGAAGTCCATCTTCGGGAATTCCTCAGTGATCGAGCTAAAAATCACTTCAGGGAGAGAGATGCCAACAGAAAGAACGAGCAAGAAGAACCTCAGCATGTTATCCACATGATAGTTGGCGTGGTCGACATCCCACAAGGCCCTATATTCAAACACACCAAAGTATCGATCACAAGAGAGAAACGAACTCGGGACTATGTGCCCGAAGGCACTCTAACGTTCAACGACGAAGAAACGGAAGGCCTCTATCAGCCGCACAATGACGCCCTGGTAATTTCTATTTTTCTAAATAAAATTCAAGTTAAATGTGTTCTCGTGGATCCAGGTAGTTCGGCGAACATGATCAGATCGAGGGTCGTAGAGCAGCTCGGCCTGTTAGACCATATTGTACCTGCATCTTGAGTCATACACGGCTTCAACATGGCTAGTGAAACAACAAAAGGGGAGATAATCCTACAAGTAAACGTGGTCGGGACCATCCAAGACACAAAATTTCATGTCATCGAAGGCGACATGAGATACAATGCACTGCTCGGAAGGCCATGGATCCACAACATGAGGGCAGTATCATTGAACCTTCATCAAATAATGAAGTTCCCAACAGTGGATGGTGTGAAAACAGTTTATGGGGAACAATACGTTGCAAAGGAAATGTTTGCAGTCGACGAGGTGACATCGATACCAGCGCCTTCGACCTCAAAAAAGTCGAGCACCAAAGATAAGCAAGCGCTCAAATAGCAATTGTCGCCCCCCCCCCCCTCCCTTTTTCTCGCGAAATCGGGTTTCGACATTTGACAACTCCTTTTGAAAGAGTAGGAAAAAGGAATTGGTTATTAGAGAGTTGCCACCTAACGGATTAAGGTGCGTTAGGGAACCTATTGCAAATACCTCAGATTATACCAGTTTGCGTCACCAGAGATCGGGTAAGGGCTCAAATTACCTTGAGGGGAAGGTGTTAGGCACCCCTCGAGGTCCACAACAGTGGGTCCCGGCCGAACTTAAATTATGCGAATTAATCTAGGAAAGCGAAGAAAACTATTTAATAACGGTGGAGGGTCCTAAATTTTTTAGCCTATAGGATCACCCCGTGCAACATAAATAATAATTTGTAACTCCCCCAAGACGGGGGTGTTACTCATATTATCCACCGGGCACAAACTATCATCTCCTGCTACCCGATTACTATCTTTAAGTTGTTACCTAAAGCGCTTTAGTTGATTCTAATTCGTTTCATGTGCGAATAAGCATACGAGGACATAAAAGAGAAATTTACAAAGGCATCAATGGGAAATTTTCCATTATATCAAAAAATATATACAAGGGGCCGGTCAAAGCCTTACAAAGGAAAAAGAAAAAGAAGTTATAACCTAACTACGATCGGGGCTAGTCCCCTTGAGGCCGGTCTCCTCCCGAGCAGCTTCTCCGGGGGCATCTTCTTCAGCAGCCTCATCTCTGTCTTCCCCACTTCCGGACTTGCCTCGGTTGCCTCTGCATCATCATCATCATCGGAAGTGGCGAGCTGCCTAGTTTTGGTCTCGAGCTCTTTGGCCCGAGCAATTTCCTCGGAGAGGTCAAAACCTCGAGCATGAATTTCCTCGAGGGTTTCCCTCGGGGATTGGAATTTCACCAAGTCACTGCGCCACTGCTCCTGGTTGGAAGCCTCCCTCAACTGAGTTTGGACAACTACGGCATCAGCCCGTACTTGGTCTTTTCAATCTCAGCCTTGTCCTCGGTAATCCCGACTTCAAGTTCTTCGACCCTCTTGGCTTGAGACGAACCTTTTTCTTTAAGGTCTTGGAGTTTGGCCTCCGCCGAAGATAATTTGGCCAAAGCTGCCTCCTTTTCAGCAACAAGGCAGTCCATTCTAGTTTTCCACCGATCACAGTCGGTCTTAACCTGATCGACCTCTAGCTGAAGCAGACCGATCTTCTCCACCTTCTGCTGCAGCTGAGATATCGAAGTGTTAGCTTCCATAATGGAGTCGATTCTATACTGAGTCAAAAGGGCGGTTGCCTGTTTGTCCAACTTGGCCTCCTCTTCATGAGCTTTGGCCAGGTCCGCTTGAAAGTCCTTTATGACCTCGTCATTTTGGCCACAAAGAATCTCCAGAGCATTCTTCTCTTTCGAGACCCTTCAGAGATCGGCTTTGCACTTACTAAGGTCAGCTCGGAATTTGGCAGAAGCCTATACGAAGAAAAAGAACATAAGTTAGAAAGAATAACCTTGGAAAAAAGGTGAAGAGGAATAACCAGAAAGCAACAGGCACTTACCTTGGAAAAAAGTCACCGAGCTTCCGCCATGAGGATCAAAGTGTCAGTAATATCGGAGGCATCATCGACCCCCACGAAGCAATCCCGAAAAGGATCGCCAGCGCTAGAGCCTCCGCCAATATCGGGGGTCTTCAGCCTTTGGGCATCCCTTATTGCCTCTTCAGAGAAGACAGACATTGAAGCCATTTGACCTATTGTCACGGCCCCGAGCGAATCGTTCAGGGCGCTCTTTCCGATCCTCCTGGTTTCAGAAGCGGCCCCGCCCAGTGTAGAAGTTGATGATCGAGAAACCATCTCAACCTCAGGAGACTTAGGGTTCACCCCTGAACTCTTCTTCGAAGCCTCCTCGATGTGAGGCTCGGTTATAGCAGGTAGCATCTCGGAATGCGAAGTAACCTCGGTAGCCTTTCTGGGGCGAGCTATCAACGCCGAGGTGCCTTCTTCTTCTTCCTAATCCTGCTCCTTCAACGTTTGGACCGCATCCGCCGAGAGTTCGGCTGTTTTTCTCCTTACCCTTCGAGGTTTGGGTTGGAGACCTCGGATTGCGAAGGATTTTTCCTTTTCTTGTCCTTTTCCGGCCTCGGAACCGGGGACTTAGCTTCGCCACCTTTGCTCAAAGGCCTCATAATGGCATCTTTGGTTAGGCCTACATAAACAGAAAATTAGTAATGGAGAAAATGGGTAATTACTTCAGAATATGTAAGAAAAGAACTTACCATGGTTCTTGACCTCCCACCTGCTTTTAGCCAAATCCCTCCACATCCGTTCAGCACGAGTCGAAGTGGAGGCAAGCTCGTGGATCCAGTCCTCGAAATCGGGCACCGCCTCGGGCATCCAAGGGGCAGCTGCATGATTTTAAAAGGAAATGTTAGGAAAAATCAAAGGAAACAATGGTGGTTTAATGAAGCGGCGATGAGAGAAAGACAAGGAGGATTGGGAACTCAAGAGTTTATGATCAAAGCAAAGTAAAGATTGAATCTACTAAAGAGGTGATATGTATAGGTTTAAAACGACGGTTCGGTGTCACTAGTGGCCGACCGGCAACTGACAAACATTGATGGTTTTTGGGAACCGAATCGATGGGACGTTTCAGTCACATCCATTATTTACGTCATGGGGACGACGTCATGATCGAGGTATCGAGGAATCGAGGTTTAAATCGTTTATCATTTCATTCTACGAAACGCGGGGACTATCTGTATGCGGTTAAAATCGACCATACCCGATTTTACGGGCTCGAGGGTTTGCCTCGAGAGTGAGCTAGAATCGAAGTAAGTTCAGGCTCGAAGAGCACGAAGATTAAGGGATCGAGATCAGGTTAAATCGACGCCTAAGTAACAGAATCACGAGATATCCGCAATCGATCACCTATCTCGGCGAGAATCTCGGAACTGTCAAAACCACTAATGGTTATTGATATCAATCATGTATTTTACTTTCGAAGTTAGAGTTATAGCTTATTTAGGATTCCTCTACTATATAAAGAGGAACCATGTTCATTTGTAACAGATCATTATCTCACACAAATTATCACTTACGCAACTATTGAGAAATACAAAGCACCTGCTCTTTAACCCGCTCTTAACTCTTTACTGTTCATATTGTTCGTGTTGTTCATATTGTTCTTATTATTCTTGTGGCAGTTAACGATCGATCTCGACACTATCCAAGCCGAGGTCGATAATTCACGAACGATACTGGTTTGATCTATTACAATCATTTAATTCCTTTATTTATTTAGCTATTTATCAATTGACATTGAATTAAATCAAATATCTTTATAACCACATTACAAGTTTAATTGTTACTCGTATCTCAAGTAAACAAGAATACATAACCTTTGAAGGCAAAAGCAGAAGATAAAAGTAAAGTTACTCCTATGCTTAACAAAAACAGTAATTTTAGAGCATATCTAGCTGATCAAACCTTTTGTTTCAATAGTACAAATTTCTCCATAGCATCAGCTACATCACAACCTCATATAGATGCATATACAACTCAACAATACCTTCTTTACTTAATAAATTGCCCAACAAAAATCAGGCATTCACAACCCATACAAAATCCAACTGTTCTTCTCACATACGCGACAAGGGTACGTTGCTTCCATTCCGTTGAAGAAAAGGGTAATCTGTGAACCCTACAATTGGATCTTGAGTATAAAATGTCTTCCTATTATACTTAGTTAGAGGTGCATTGAGCTTAAACCTCATAACCAAATCAGGATTAGAAATGAAAAGGCGACCATATGACACAAGATCAGCATCACCTTGTGCCACAGCCTCAATTCCTAGCTCTCGAGTATATCCGCCACTACAAATAAACGTCCCCTGATACGCGTTCCTCAAACTCCTCATTAGACGCGCTTCCTCCTCTTCACTGCCAAGCCTACCTGCTTCAGTTTGCCCATAAGCAACGTATCGTGGCTGAGTCACATGAAGATAGGCAAGTTTGGAACTAAATTGAAGTTGGAGTTTGTTTAGTCTTTCAACAACTGCTAAACCTAGGCTGAGTGGATTTGAATCCATAGCGTCGAGATGATCTATTGCTGGTGACATCCTTACACCTACGCGATCAGCACCTATTGCTGTAACGACTGCTCGAACCACTTGCATTATGAATTTGCAACGGTTGGCTAGTGATCCACCATATTCATCTGTCCTGTCGTTGATCCCATCTTTCAAGAATTGGTCAATCAAGTAACCGTGAGCTCCATGGATTTCAATACCATCAAAACCTGTACATATTTGGATGTACATGTATTTAGATTACAACAACAACAACAATAAAAAACCCAATGCAATCTCACATGTTGGGTCTGGGGAAGGTAACGTATACGCAGACCTTACCCCTACCTTGTGAAGTCTGTTTTTAACAGACCCTCGGCATTAGTGCAGCAAAATAAACAACAAAAAGTAGTAGCAATAGATGATATCCACAAGAATGAAACTCTTTATTTTGTACTATTCTTACTTCAAAAAAAGAACAAGCTAAACTAGTATTCAAACTGAGATGTACTTAGAACTAACCTGCTTCAATAGCATTTAAGGCTGCCTTGCGATAATCTTCAACCACTTGTGAGATCTCATAGGTTCCAAGAGCCCTTGGTTTTGGATAAATACCATGAGTTCCATCTGGCATTAGTATTCTCCATCTCTTTGATATTGGCTTCTCAGTTGAAGATATTGGTGCACCTCCCTCAGGTTGATACACTAATGAATAGATATATACAAGCTTGGTTAGACAACTAACAATTTGAAAATATTCTACTTCTATATTTTAACTGTCACAGGAAGGGTAGAGGGGCGGGTCCATTATCAACGGAGTTTTAGGATCCTGTATAGTTGACTCTCCTATATTTCCTAGTTACAATGGCAACTTTGGTGTGCGAAGCATCCCGCATTCACACAGGCGGTATTATCAAAGGCGAAAACCGCAAAAAAGCTTTAAGGTCTATTGGGCTTTAAGTGCATTGTGCAAATAAAGCGTGAGCTTTAATGAAGAAAGGCGCAATTGGAAAAAAACTATGAGTATGTATGGGTAGTCCAAGACTAATATCTATAAGTATGAACACTAAATATATGGACAAAAAAATTTACGATAAAGTGCAATGTATATTGTTTAGTGTTCATTCTTTAGGATTACACTCACTGATGAGGAAAAGTATGTTTTAGAGCCTTAATGATAATACTAAAGTGCCTGCTAAGCGAGGCGACGCGCTCAACCTGTTTTGAGCCCCACTTTAAGGTTAAAGCGCGCCTTTGATAACAATGCGCGTAGGGTAGGGTGAAGCGCCGCATTCCAAGGGGTTGTCATGTAGGCAGTCTGCCTGATTTAAGTAAGCATCAGTGACTCGTGACCTATAGGTCACAAAAAAAACAACTTTACCGTTGCTCCAAAATTCTACTTTATCGAATATTCTCGATTACGGAAAAATAAAATGCATGAACTATCCCAAGAAATGAAGATATTATGAAAGAAAATCCAGTGTTGCCAAAAAACTAATACAATTTAGAAATGCCTTCTTGCCATCAGCAATTACTACAGCTATTATAGTGGCCAACAAATCTAGCAGAAAGAGAAGCATGTCTAAACAATATTGACACTCTTCTTTTTTGGTTTAAATATATCCACTTTGACCATTTTTTTATAATAACCGTAGTGTGCGAGTCAGTTTTATTACCTTCATGAGATGCGCGACCAACATGCCATAACTGACAAAAAATGACAGCACCTTTTGAATGTACTACATCAACAATTTTCTTCCATGCCTCTACTTGCTCCTTTGTGAAAATCCCTGGCACATGTGGAAACCTGAAACACCACATAAATATACGAGGAATTTTTATAATCACATAAATATTATGATATATTTAAAATTTTATAATCATAAAAATATTATAATTTGTTTAAAATTACAAATTTTATTTTTTTTATTTCTTTCTCGCGATTTGTATCGAGTCAAATCACGTCACATAAATTGAAACTGATGGAATACTATTTACTAACTTTATAAGACTGATGCTACAAGGTTGTAATTCAAAACTTAGGTTAATCTGCAAAATAATAGATCCCCATAATCATACAAGTTCTTAAACTTCCTGCTGTCCGTGCTATGTGATTTTTTTGTCTTTTTATTTTGGTGAAAAATAAATGATTATATAATTAAGAAGGAATTAACTTTATATTTTTAAAATTTATCCTTATTTACATATTCCAATGTATCAAGTTAATAATATGTAAAATTTAATTATGAATAATTTAATCAAAATACTTGTTTTTTAAAAGTTATTATTTTTTTAAGGGAATGTCAAAGGCTAAAAAGTCATTTATTAAACATGGGAGAAAGTATTATAACTTTGATTTTCCCCCCTTTTGTTCTTCTTCGGTTCACTATGTTTCCAAGTTAAATATATTATGAGCCGACAATATCGGTCCACCTTCCACTAATAAATTATAATGGTAAATTGTACACGTGGCATGATGTGACTCGTCCTTAACAGTACCTTTCTCATAGTGCAATGGGGGCCCAAGCAGCAAAAATTTCTAAAAAATAGTAACAAATTTAATAATGATCCTTACACTAAAGGTAAATCTCACCAATAAAATATTCAGGAGCATCCAATGAAAAACAATAGGGTAATATATGGAAAGTCCCATAATTTTGATACAATCAATGCTTTATTTAATTAATTTATAATTCTTTTTGGCAACTTTTGAAGTTGCAAAAGTAAATTTAACTTAAAAAATACTCTCCCGTTTCAAAAAGAATGAAATTATTATTATTTTGAGAATAAAAATGAAAAAAATCACAAGCCGCACTGCTAAGTCTCGGGCGACGAACATAACTCAAGAGTGTATATACAAAGCTCCTCTAAAAAGTTATTAGTTTGTTTGGCCAAATTATAAAAATCAGCTTATTTTGAGAAGTATTTGTTTTAAAAGTATTTTTCTCAAAAGTACTTTTGGTGAGAAATAGTTTGTGTTTTGACTTATTAATTTGAAAAATACTTTTGAACGGCAATTAGTGTTGGACCAAACTTTTAAAAACTGGTTCCAAGTGTATTTTTCTCAAAAGTAATTTTCAAAAAAGTACTTTCGGAAAGAAACTATTTTTTTCCGTTTCTCCAATTCTGCTTCTGTTTCTCTTCAAAAATATTTTTTTTCATTCCAAAAGCTAGACCAAACTCATCAATTTTTGAAAAAAAACACTTCTAACCCAAAAAAGGTTTGGCCAAACAGACTATATATATTCTTTGAGGGGTTATATTAACAATTCTTTTGAAATTATAGGGTCTTCTGGGACCCACAATATTCCACTAGTAAATTAAGTGGTACATGTACACGTGTCAATAAGTGGTAGTTTTCAGATAGTCCAATGGGGACCAAGAGCAGCAATAATTGAATACTCTTTAAGTGATATTTACCAAAAAGACCCTAAAATATAACCAAATTTACAAACATACCCAGCTGAAGTTGGAGAAATCATAGTGCCTTCAGTGATGAGAAATCCACCGTCGGTTGCTCTCTGCGCATAATACTCCGCCAGCGCCGGCTGTGGAATACTATTCAGTGCTCTGCACCTTGTCATTGGAGCCAATACTATCCTGCCACGTGGCAAACCAAACGTAAATATGATCCCGTATCAAGGTTAAATTTGTCCAAGAAAAAAAAAATCTTCTCCCACATTTTCCCATGAAGAAATAATTATCAGAATCTTACGCGATCCAATCGTCCCAATATGATAAAATATGTAAAATTGACCCCATTTTGAGTTTAAAATTCGTTAGATCATACATATATACTAAGACCTTTTGGATTCTTGATCAGAAAAACTGAGAAAAAAAATCTAATTTAATAATTTTTTTTTTAGTTCTTAAATAATAAGAGTCGTCCAAAAAATTGGAACTTAGCTTGCATATGATAATGTCCATTTTGAGTTTGATATTTGTTACATGATAATCCAATTATAAGCAGACCTTTTTCGATTCTTGATTAGAAAAGCTCAGAATTTATTTTTTTAAATCTTAAAGAAAATAACTTATCCAAAAGATTGGAGCTTGCACATGTTAATGTCCATTTAGAGCTTGAGATTTGTTACATGATTCAAGTATATGAAAATGAATTATAATCACACCTTTTTCTATTCTGGTATTGAAAAGCTTAGAGAAATCAGTAAATTATATTTAGTTTGAGATTTATCATATGATTCAACTATATAAATACCCTTTTCGAATCTTGTTAAAGAAAACTCAGGAAAATGTATAAAGATTATTTTAAGATGTGATTAAGGAAACAAACCTGTGGGAAAGATTGAACTTTCCCATTTTGTAAGGAGAGAATAGGCTTGAGTTGCCTCCATCTTGATTAGTCATTTTGTTGGAGGATCTGTTGAACTAAGGAGATAAGAGTGAGAGTTATGTCTTTTATTTTCTATTTTCAAGAATTTGTTTCTGAGAATTATGTTGGCTATAGAAGAATGGTGAAATGGAGCTATGATTTAATGGTGAGATTGGACGGCATAAGAAGGTGGACTGTGGCAGTAATTAGTGAAGGTCGTTTTCGTGGAACTTAGAATTGATAATTCAAGAAATAATAGTGAGGCACGCTGTTCATATGGGAAATATTGAACACGAATAATATAATACATGGTTTGACTGACTAGATTTCTGGGTCTGATTGGTCCATTTTAACTATATATGCAGCTACCACGAAGGAGGTTGTACAAAAAAAATGGTAGTAGTACATGTTTAGTATCGTATTCGGTTGACGTTAAAAGGTAGTCCAATGCACAAAACATCTTATATTCATGCAGGGTCTATGAAAGGATTGCACCACCAAAAATATGATGTATTCGGTCGACATTTTTAATATCGTATTCAATCGACACTAAAAAGTAGTCTGGTGCACAAAACATCTCGCTATTCATGCAGGGTTCAAGAAAAGGTTGTACCACCAAGGATGTGATGTATTCGGTCGACATTTTTAGTATCGTATTCGGTCAGACAATTTTAGTGTCGTATTCGGTCGATACTAAAAGATAGTCCGGTGCACAAAGCACCTCGCATTCATGCAGAGTCTAGAAAAGAGGTGTACCACCAAGAATGTGATGTATTCAGTCGACATTTTTAGTATCGTATTCGATCGACATTAAAAGATAATTCGATGCACAAACATTTCGTATTCATATAAGGTCCAGGAAAAGACGGTACACACGTGATGTATTCAGTCTGACATTTTTAGTATCGTATTCGGTTGACTTGCACTTATCTTGATTGTTTTATCAGGTATCTATCCCTTGTCATTGAAACAAGTATCATCGTAACGTAACTCTGCTAACTAATGATCTGGCAATTACCATTAACCACTAGGTTACATGTAAAATTTCTACACATAAACATTAATTAATCACTGTAGTATTGTCAAATGATAATTATATACGTCTTTTCACTTTTTAAACTTGTGATGCTTAAGATATGATTATTTAATTTGGCATAAAACTATAAATATCAAATGTAAATAAGTATTTACTAATATCATTTGTAAGCTTGACCAGCTTCTATTTGATTTTAATTTACTTATGTGTATCAGTCCTATGCTTACTTATTTTTACGATTTGTTGATTTTTTGCATAACTAAAGAAGTATTACATTTTTTATATATATAATCAAATTTCATTGTTTCCTTTTTTTTTTTTTAATAACTTTCACTCAAGTTTTTGATCCAATTGATGTAATATATGTATACAGTCAGAACGGACCTGCCCTTCTTGTGACTAATCGATGATGGGTCATGATAGGTCAAAGTTTGTCCTCGTGTTATGTCGAGCCATGGTTGCTGAGCTCGTAATCCAGGAGCCGATCAAGGTCGAGATCGGCCAAAATCGAGACAGAGTAAAATAGAGATCGAGCAAGACCGATTGAAGTTTATCTAGTCAAGTAACGGTAAGCCGAAATATTCGTAATCGAGCAAGGATCACGGTGAAAATCTCGGTACGTATCAAGATCATGCCGATTAATTAGCCAATCATAGGATTTCCTACTATAATTAGTGTTGTATCATAAGTAAGACTCCTCTACTATATAAATAGGGTCTAATCATTTGTAAATGCATCATATTCACGCAATATAAAGCAATATACTACTTTTTTCTTTAAATTCTCAATACTCTGTTACTTTGTTCATATCTCATTTGCTTATTCATTTGGTTCGAGGGTAACTTAGCTCGAGGGCCAAAGCTGCACATCTTAATTGGTTTGCTTTCATTTTTGTTTACAGTCAATTTCAATTTCAATTTGCGTATTTCTCAGCTTGTGCTAAGTGAAATCATGTGTCTTTAAAATCACATATAAATTCAATTGTTATCCATTTTTAAGGTAAACAGTTTGGCGTCCACCGTGGGACTAAGAATAATAGTGATTGCCTGGCACTAACTTTCATAACACACGCTATTTTATACTTGTTCTTGTGAGTATCTTTGGTTCCAGAATCAGCATGTCAAACTCTCAAGCAGCACCGACACACATAGCCAATGGCCTTGATCTCCATGGAGAAAACGACAACATAGCCACCCTAGGGAACGAAGTACCTCCAGTTGACCTCGATGGAGTCCCGGCCATAGACCCAATCGACGTCAGTTCCTATGTTGCCATTAATGCAAATTTGGTCGTTGACCCGGAAAGTAGCATCCGCAGAGACATTCAATTAGCCGGTCAGAGCGCACATGGCGGCGAAGAAGGTGGGATCAGCCTTCGAGTGATATTCAAAATGTTGTAGGCTCAACAAGCTGTAATAACATAACTCCAAAACCAGAACCATGTACCAAGCAGGGTCGAGCCCAAGGCATCGCATGAAGTTGTTCATAGGGCTGAATCGGTGTTAAGGAGATCAAACGGAAATGAATCAGGGACCGAGCCCGCAATCATAAAGATGCTCGAGGAGCTGAGAAAGAGAGTTGAATCGGGGGAGAAGAAAATTGAAGCAAATAACAAGAAGGTGGAAACCTATAATTCCAGGTTTGATCAGATTCCGGGGGCACCACCGATTTTGAAGGGTTTGGATTCAAAGAAGTTCGTGCAAAAACCCTTCCCCCCGAACGCGACTCCTAAACCAATTCCAAAGAAATTGCGCATGTCAGAAATTTTCAAGTATAATGGAACAACCCAATGAATATGTCACTTCTTACACATGTGCGATTAAGGGGAATGATCTGGAGGGCGATGAGATCGAGTCCGTGTTATTGAAGAAATTCTGAGAGACCTTGTCAAAGGGAGTGATGATATGGTACCATGATTTTCCACCCAACTCCATTGATTCTTTTGCCATGCTTGTGGATTCCTTCGTTAAAGCACATGCCGGAGCTATAAAGGTCTAGACTAGGAGGTCGGACCTCCTCAAGGTAAAGCAGAAAATAACGAAGTGCTCAGAGAGTTTGTGTCTCGGTTCCAAATAGAACGTATGGATCTACCAGCAGTCGTCGATGATTGGGCCGTTCGGGCCTTCACTCAAGGATTAAACATACAAAGCTCGGTGGCTTCACAACAATTAAAGTAGAACTTAATCGAATACCTAGTTGTTACCTAAGCCGATGTGCATAATTGGTACCAGTCAAAGATTAGGGTCGAAGACGATTAGCTGGGGACTTCTTCCGGATTCGTTTATCCTATCAGGACCATCGACAGAGTCAAAAGGGACATCGACCGGGAACCAAGGTCAAACATGGATCGTTACCAACCATATAATGGAGATCGAAGAGGCAACAAACCTGGACGCAACCCCATTCGAGGTGAAATGAGAAATGATCGAGGTTAGAGATATCGAGGGCTCATGAGAAATAATGGTTTTGACAGGAATGTCGATCCCAAAGAAGTACCACGACTGTCAGAATATAACTTCAACATTGATGCATCCGCTATCGTATCAGCCATCGGACGTATCAAAGATACATGTCCTCGACCTCTGCAGACCGATCCAGCCTAGAGAAATCCTAACCGAATGTGCAAGTATCATGGAACCCATGGCCATAGAACAGAAGATTGCAGACATCTAAGGGAGGAAGTAGCCCGATTGTTCAACGATGGGCACCTTCGGGAATTCTTAAGCAATCGGGCCAAGAATCACTTCGGAAACAGAGATTCAAACAAATCGAACGAGCAATAAGAGCCACAACATGTAATTCACATGATTGTTGGAGGGTTAAATATTCCTCAAGGACAAGTATTAAAACACATCAAAGTGTCAATCACAAGGAAGAAGTGAATTCGGGATTACGTTCCAGAAGTCACCTTGTCTTTCAATGAAGAGGATGCAGAAGGGATCGTGAAACGCCATAATGACGCTCTGGTAATATTTTTACTTATCAATAAGACTCAATTTAAACGTGTTTTAATTGATCTAAGTAGCTCGGCTAACATCATTCGATCGAGGGTCGTAGAACAGCTCGGCCTACAAGATCAGGTTGAGCCCGCGACCCGAGTACTAAACGGCTTCAACATTGCATGTGAAACCACCAAATGCGAGATAACTTTGCCAATGAACATGGTTGGACCATCCAAGAGACAAAGTTCCATGTGATCGAGGGCGATATGAGGTATAATTCCCTATTCGGGAGGTCGTGGATCCACAACATGAGGGCAGTGCCCTCGACCCTTCACCAGGTTCTAAAGTTCCCATCACTTGAGGGAGTCAAAACAGTCTACAGGGAACAACCCGCCGCCAAGGAAATGTTTGTCATCGATGAATTGATATCGGTATTGGCACTCTCATCAACAAAAGGGTCAAACTCGAAAGGAAAACATGAGGCCAAATAGCAACCACAGACACCGGCCTCGACCCAATCAAAAAAGACGTAGACTAACGATGATTATGACTATGGGGTCCCTCGATCCTTCATAGTCCCCGATGATTCCGATGCCACCAAGTCGACGGTCGAAGAGCTGGAACAAATCACTCTGACCGAACATCAGCCCGAACGAAAGGTATACCTGGGAACAGGACTAGCTCCCGAGCTTAGGGGAAAAGTTATTCAATTCCTTAAAACTAACATGAATTGCTTTGCTTGGTCCCATCTCGATATGACAGGGATACCACCGGAAATCACCACTCAAAAACTAAGCCTGGATCCGAAGTTTCATCCAGTGAAGCAAGAAAGAAGACCCCCAGTCCAAGGTCAAGCATGCTTTCACCAAAGACGAGGTAACCAAATTCCTTAACATAGGATTTATTCGGGAAGTAAAATATCCCGAATGGTTAACAAACGTAGTAGTAGTCCCTAAGAAGGGAAACAAACTTAGAATGTGTGTAGATTACAAATATCTAAATAAAGCATATCCCAAGGATCTTATCCTTTGCCCAATATCGATCGCATGATCAATGCCATGGCCGACCACGAGATCCTTAGTTTTCTCGATGCTTATTCCGGGTACAACAAAATAAAGATGAACCCAGAAGATTAAGAAAAGACCTCGTTCATCACTTAGTATGGCACTTACTGCTATAATGTAATGCCATTCGGATTAAAAAATACTGGTGCAACTTACTAACGCCAAGTAAACCTAACGTTCAGAGAAAAAATTGGAAAATCAATGGAGGTTTATATTGATAACACGTTGGCTAAGTCCCTGTGAATAGAGGAACATTTGAAGCATTTGAAGGAAACTTTCGATATACTAAAGAAATTGTCACGCCCTGAACCTGGGGGGGGGGGGGGGGGGGGGGGGGCGGGGGACCGGCACCTGGTGCCTCACCTATCCTTGCGTACCAACTTGAGGCTAAGGAACTCTGAACATGTGATGTCATACTTTGGCCATGGCACACATTTCAAGACAATTGCAAATGCTGACTAAGTATCAATATAAAGTTGGGCCGACAAGGCCGTCATAACTACTACAGCTGACAACCCAATCAGATATACCTACAACGCCTGCAAGCCCAACATACTGCACTAACTAAAAGGATATGTATACAAGCCTCTACTGATAGATATACTGTGATCGGAACAACTGTTTTTAGCAGCCAGACCCACTTTATTACGATGGAGTCTTTTTATACATAGTAAAAAAGAGGTCCTCAGCTCAACTCGCTTAAAAAAAGTCGCCCATACCTACTCTTAACATATATACATATATATATATATATACAAGATATACATAAGGTTCTAGACCCGCAACTCCCAAAGGCATGGAGCTTACTGATCAAGTTGAACTCGGCAACACTTAATGAGGAGGTCTACCCGTCTGTTTGTCTGAACCTGCACGCATGAAATTCAGCGCCCTCGAAAAAGGGACGTCCGTACAAAATAATGTACCGAGTATGTAAGGAAATATACTGAACTGATAATATAACAACTAAAAGTAATGGGAAGTCAAAGATAATCTATAGATTTTCTTACCTGCTGATACTGACTCAACTCTCTCAATATAGTAAGTAAAATAGTTGTTCGGCTCTATAAGGCTCGGATATATATATATATATATATATATATATATATATATATGCTCTGCTGTAGTAGGCTCTCTCATAAGCTCTCGGCCATACTAGGCTCTGTATCTCGACCAACTGGGCATTGCTCATAGACGCTCGGCTACAATAGGCTCGGTATATAACTTACCATCTAATCAGAGGTTGCCCAATAGGGGACTGCCCATCGATTATAGCTCGATGGTAATGAAAATACTGTAATACTGTATATATAGGCTCACTGCTCTCTTGACTAGAACAAGACAATACTCAATTGAATATGATGACCCAATAAGGGAGAATACTGTAACTTATGAGACTAGGAAATGTACGTAAATTCAGGAATATGAATTTCTCTTTATGCCTCATTATCAAACTCGTGGGGTTACGAGATCATGCAAAAATAAAGGAAGGGTTTAGCCTTAACATACCTAAATCGATTCTCTTGACAAACCCTCTAATATACGTTACTTGCGACAAAACACGTAATGGTGGATTGAAGTAGGGAAAAATCTGTATGATATTCTTAATTTTGGAGATTGGGAAGAGGAAATAAATCAGAAGAATTGATCATCCATATCCTAGAGGAAATTCAAAGACAATTGCATGCCAAATATTTGAGTTGCTTCGGACAGAAGCTTTCACCGGGACATAATTCAATGTGACTCAAAAGGAAATCAATGATGATCAATTTTCAAAGAACTAGTGAGTTATTTTTGGGACAATCTTCTCTAAGGGTGTTTGTTCATATGAATGCAACCATTCCAAAACCATAAACTTACGAGAGATAGTGCTACCAAACAAACCTCCAGAGAATATACATTCATTGCCATACGTTAGCCACTTAATCAACAATGACTAAGAGTCATTTGTTTGCGTTAGTATCTTGCTTCCACATGGGGGTTGAGGAGACATTTTAATCTTTATCCAACTTACTAGTTAATTAGGTAATGTCCCGTTACCCGGTAATTAACCCTTTACCTTTACAATTAAGAATTGTCTCAAGTTACTTAAAATTCTACTTATTTTTAATACACTTTATACATTATTCTATCATGGTCATATGGTACCTTGTATGGTACTAGTCCATAAATATCGGGTATTAACGCTCGGCCCGAATTTTATTCCAACATGCCAAACTTGGACAAAAATTCATTTTCTTTGACTTGCTTCCCCTCTCACCTTCACGAATTTACTCATCACTTGTTTGAAATAGAATAATCCTTATAATCTCCAAATAATCTTTTCCTTGGACTGATGTCAATTACCTTGCGATAAATTCAACGTACAATACTACATGGTGCAACATCATCGTAATTTAATACTGCAAAACGTAACATCATTGTAATGTAGTACTGCAAGGCGTAATATCATCGTAATATAATACTGTGGGACATAATATCAACGTAATATTGCGGGGCGTAACATCATTCCCCCTTTTGAAACATTCGTCCTCAAATGTTGACTGATGTTCTTATCATTTTCATAACTTATAGCTCTTGTGAATATCCTTGACATTTAGGCAGTTGCTCCATGAATAAATCCAAAGGATAGTGCATTCCCCTCTTTAGGCCTCTTTCCCATGCCATGACTTGTGATCGAATTCCTTCCAATATCGTAACTGTTGCTACCTTCTATCATGCAGCCTATATGATACTGACCTTGTAAGTGTGCCTATGCGACTCCCCTCTCCTTTTTCCTCCAGCTTTTAGCCAATCTCTAGGCCTTACTTTGTAAGCATATACAAGGATTAATAGGATGTCTCTTTGGGCATCTATAGGTGTACTGAAGTTCTTCGCTGGGTACTTTATAGAATTTGCGAATATGGATATATCTGATTTCATAGACCCGATTATCCATTTGTATGACTTTACTGCATCTACGTAGGTTATACTATACCATAATTCTTACTTCGATTTATCGTTACTGAGGTCTGCAACCAACTTTAGCTTACTCTCGTTTCTTATCCTAAAGACTGATAGTCTAATCTTATCTTATACTATTGAACTTTTATCTATATATTGTTGATTCACCCTAATATTGATTCATCATCTACCACTAATAACTTGATATTTTATGTAATACCGCTGCTAGGGCTTGTGTCTCATCGAGGATATCAGGAGTAGTTAGATTGATCCTAGGGGTGATACTATTCTTCCATAATTGTGCTTTTGTAGCATCGCAATGTGACTCACCTTATATGGGTATTTTAGTCCCTTACAATTCATGAAATCCTCTTCAAGTCATTACTCACTCGAAG
>ML369704.1:24557-66910 GCA_005239525.1 Nicotiana knightiana | reverse complement strand
CACCCCCCTTATTTTTCTTTCTTCTTCAAATCATTACTCAAGCAAAGGCCCAAAGTCATCCTTTATTTATCACAATTACACATTCATTCTGCTACCAGGGCAGCATTCCATCTCCTCTAAATGCTACTAGTCTTAGACTCCTTTGAGTTTCTTTAGGCTATATTGAGATTTCTATAACTTAGAGGAACCATCATCTCCTTTGTTTTAACGGGCTTAATCTCGAGGACTTATCCATTTCGTCACATTTTCCCTTGCCTTCTTCTTATCCTTATTCTTGTCTTTCTAAAACCTTGTCATTCTATCATACTTTATCTTACATCGATTCCCTTAGGCTTTTCTGGAACATCAAGCAAGACATCGGATCGTCTCTAACTCTTCTTTACTCTCTTAGTCAAGCTTTTCGAAACCTAAACCATAGGCTGGAAGGTATGCTACTGATGATGCTGCTATCATTCCTGGATATTGAATCCCAACACTTCTAGTCTTTTACCTGAACTATGGACCACTCTCATCCTTCTATACTTGATAATTTCGCACGTTGTTCACCTTTACCTTACTTACTTTAAAATATCACCTTACATTCTTCTATCTTTCTTTCATAACCTCCCTCCCACATCAGTATAAATCACATCCACCATTTGAAGCTCTATTATAATACTTGCACCTCTAGTGCCTATACAATCTGTTGGGAGCTCCATACTTACTTTTTATGAGGCTAGTACTTCTTCTATCTGGCTTTATGTCGGCTTAAGATATCTCTCGATCTGTGGTTCATGGTATTAGTTATTCTGTTTATGCTTTCATGGGCACTGAGGAATATGCATGATACAATCCTTTAACAATTTAATCTTTCGTCTAAGTCCTGGGTTCAATTCTTTCTTTTAATGTATACCAGAATCTTCTACGGTTGTATATGCTGCATGTATAAAACTCTGAACCCTTAAGTGCGTTCATAACGTAACCAACTCTGGATCATTGATCGGATAATTCTTTCGTTCCATCTTAGCTTTCTTTCAACATATGCTATTACTTTTCCTGGTCTTTATGCCCTCTTGTTGCGTCCATACTTAGCTTATCTTAGTGCCTACACATTCCCGAGTTTTCTTGCAACTCATATGATCTCGAATATTACTTTTAATTTTACTTCCCATTCATTAGCCACGGTAGTTGCCACTCTCCTTTAGAGTGCTTACAATATTGTTGTCAGACTGTTATTACACGACCATTTCCTCTTTAGGTCGTTGTGCTTAGGTTGAGGCCTTCTTCCTTATTTCCTCAACTAGTCTTTCGTTGTAATACTTAGGGAGAACCCTTGATTCTCGTAAAGTTGTGAGCTTATTATGGACCTTTTTTGATGTCCTTCCTTGCCTATAACATCCTTAGTTGCTTACCTCCGTGTCCTTGTGCTTGTAGGGTTGCTTCTGAACTGATATTTTGACTATCTTCCCAACGACACTTTCTTTTATACCCGTAACACTCATACAGTACCTTTAAGTATCCCGACTCCTAATTGAATATATCTCAAGTATGGTCTCCTGAATTCTCCATGTTGGGGTTTACTACATTTATCTTGTATGATCTGCTGATTTGTCTGCGACTTCTTTTCTAGTCATGACTAGGCTCGTCCTGAATCAACTACTAACTACTCATCGGCCCATTCTCATATTTATATTCTGCGTAATCTCTCTTAGGTTATTTCGTTTGTCTAACTTACGTCTTGCACTGGCTCCTTATTTATTAATAACATTCCGGGCAGGAACCCGTACTTCCTTTTTCTGACGTTGTGCTTACATAACGTTCTGGAATCATAGCATATCTGTAGGATTCGGAGAATTGAAATCTCATTCCTTTCTCATTTTTATCGCACTCTTCCTTTACCATTCCATAGTTACTAGAACAACTTAATTTTGTCTTAATGCCACATCACTCCACATTCCCCCCTTTAGGGAGTACTAAGATTTGGTGCTATGATGATCTACGTATATATGCTTTACCATTTTATTTCTGTCGTCTTTTCACATCGTCGATGACCCTTACTCGCCTTGCGATAATCCTTCTATACCAAGAATAACAAAATTCCTTACTCGTGAGGGAGACACTTAATGTAACTAGTACATATAGTCCCTTAAGCTTAACTTTGCTCACATTGCTTACTTTAGGGAAGTGTTTTCCTGAATGACCATTTTCTGAATTTCTCATGAATCTTCTTTTGTTGTCCATTCTACTATCGCCGGAACAAAATCTGAAATTTTCATGATGCCGACTATTATCAAATCACTTTGTCCCTAATTCATGTTTAGTTTATCTTGTTCACCAATCCATACTGGTTTCTATTACTTTAGGGTCTAACTTTTCCTTCTGGTAATCACATTAGAGTCGCGAACTATTTCTCGAAATGAGGATGTGACTGTATGGCCTATACTCTCTTGTTGTCTTAAGGCCCATCACCTCCCGTCTCTTTCTTCATTTGACTATAGATTCTGTAACACTCTACTGCTGCCATCGATGTATCACATATCACTCATAATGCCTCATTATCCCTCCTCGTAATTCACTGCTAATATTTCTATCTATCACTTTATTCTAAAAATTCGAACGAAACATTCTTTTTCCTTTTAGTTCCTCTTGATCCATCCATTGGCTCTTCAATTTCCAAACATTCTTTCTCTACTAGGGACGGGAGCCACACTAAGGTAATATTTACCCCTTCCAGGATTCCAGTACATGTCTCTGTAGTACTCATATCTAGCTATGCTATTTTAGAGTGCACTATCTAGGTATCTCACAAGGAGATCTATTAGAACCTTTGTAATAACCTTCGAAAATGTCAACTAACGCAAACAATCAATTCACAATCTTGGGTTACTCTAACCCCAGTCGGATCCTGATATCCCGTCCTTTTCTTAATCTACACCTGTTAGTCCCCAATAGGATATAACTGGATGGGTATGGCCAATTATACATACTTCTGTTACTGTTGAGGGTAACTCACAACACTTATATTTTTCTGCCGGAACTGTAATTCTGATAATCTTCATTAACTGAGTGCCTCGTACCCTTCTTCACCTTGCTCCTTTTACTTGCTGAAACTTGTGTCTCCCTTCTTATTCCTTTTTACCGTAAGAGTGGATATGCATTCTTGCCTTAGGGATCCTTAAGAAGCTTACACATCTTAGTATACACATGATTTGTTGAATACCTCATATTTATCCATCATAAGCATGGTGCAAAAATTGAGTTCCTCTGACTCAACTCTTCCACAGCTATATCTCCTACCAACCGTCTTTCTAGATATAGGTATCGCCGTACTATAGGTAATATAGAGTTTAGGAAATTGAGTTCTTACAACTGAGCTCTACCACACGATCTAGAGTAGGAAGAAAGAGTGACAATCCTAAATGCCTTGTAGCCTCTTTCTTATAAGTGTGGTGCATGACACACCCATAAACAAGACTCTACTAGACACGGCTTGTAGACTCCCTAGGACAGAACTGCTCTGATACCACTTTTTTTATGCCCCGAACCTGGGGGACGAGACCGGCACCTGGTGCCTCACCTATCCTTGCATACCAACTTGTGACTAAGGAACTCTGAACATGTGATGTCATAATTTGGCCATGGGCCACATTGCAAGACAACTGTGAATGCTGACTAAGTATCAATATAAAGCTGGGCCGACAAGGCCGTCATAACTACTACAGCTGACAACCCAACCAAATATACCTACAAGGCTTGCAAGCCCAACATACTGCACTAACTGACAGGATATGTCTACAAGCCTCTACTGATGGATATACTGTGATCGAAACAACTCCCCGACCTACTCATAACATATATAAATATATACAAGATGTACATAAGGTTCTAGACCCGAAAACTCTAAAAGGCATGGATCTTACCGATCAAGATGAACTCGGCAACACTTAATGAGGAGGTCTACCCGTCTGTCTGTCTGAACCTTCACGCATGAAATGCAGCGCCCCCGAAAAAGGGATGTCAGTACGAAATAATGTATCGAGTATGTAAGGCAATATACTAAAAGCTGAACTGAACTGATAATATAAAACGTGAAAGTAACGGGAAGTCAAAGATAATCTGAAGATTTGCCTACCTGCTGATACTGACTCAACTCTCTCAATATAGTAAGTAAAATAGCTGTCCAGCTCTATAAGGCTCGATATATATATATATATATATATATATCGAGCCTTATAGAGCTGGACAGCTATTTTACTTACTATATTGAGAGAGTTGAGTCAGTATCAGCAGGTAGGCAAATCTTCAGATTATCTTTGACTTCCCGTTACTTTCACGTTTTATATTATCAGTTCAGTTCAGCTTTTAGTATATTGCCTTACATACTCGATACATTATTTCGTACTGACATCCCTTTTTCGGGGGCGCTGCATTTCATGCGTGAAGGTTCAGACAGACAGACGGGTAGACCTCCTCATTAAGTGTTGCCGAGTTCATCTTGATCGGTAAGATCCATGCCTTTTAGAGTTTTCGGGTCTAGAACCTTATGTACATCTTGTATATATTTATATATATATATATATATATATATATATCTTCTCTGTCGTAGTAGGCTCGCTCATAGGCGCTCGGCCATACTAGGCTCTGTATCTCGACCAACTGGGCTCGCTCATAAGCGCTCGACCACAGTAGGCTCGGTATGTAACTTACCATCTGATCAGAGGTTGCCCAATAGGGGCCTGCCCATCGATTATAGCTCGATAGTAATGAAAATACTGTAATACTGTATGTATAGGCTCTATGCTCTCTTGACTAGAACAAGACAATACTCAATTGAATATGATGTCCCGATGAGGGAGAATACTGTAACTTATGAGACTAGGAAATGCACGTAAATTCAGGAATATGAATTTCTCTTTATGCCTCGTTATCAAACTCATGAGGTTACGAGATCATGACAAAATAAAGTAAGTGTTTAGCCTTAACATATCTGAATCGATTCTCTTGACAATCCCTCTAATATACGTCAAATGTGACAAAACACGTAACGACGAATCGAAGTAGGGAAAAATCTGTATGATATTCTTAGAGATTGGGAAGAGGAAATAAATAAGAAAGAATTGAGCATCGATATCCCAGAGGAAATTCAAAGACAATTACATGCCAAATATTTGAGTTGCTTCTAACAGAAGCTTTCACCAGGACATAATTCAATGTGACTCAAAAGGAAATCAACGATGATCAACTTTCAAAGAACTAATGAGTTGTTTTTGGGACAAGCTTCTCTAAGGGTGTCTGTTCATATGAAAGAAACCATTCCAAAACCATAAACTTACGAGACATAGTGCTACCAAACAAACCTCCAGAAAATATACACTCATTGCCATACGTTAGCCACCTAATCAACAATGACTAAGAGACATTTGTTGGGTTAGTGTCTTGTTGCCACGTGGGGGTTGGGGAGAGATTTTAATCTTTATCCAACTTATTCATTAATTAGGTAATGTCCTATTACCCAGTAATTAACCCATTACCCCCATAATTAAGAATTGTCTCAAATTACTTAAAATTCTACTTATTTTTAATACACTTTACATCATTCTATCATGGTCATATGGTATTTTGTATGGTACTAGTCCATAAATATCAGGTATTAATGCTCTGCCCGAATTTTATCCCGACATGCCAAACTTGGACGAAAATTCATTTCTTTGACTTGTTTCCCCTCTCACCTTCACAAATTTACTCATCGCTTGTTTGAAATATCATAATCCTTATAATCTCCAAATAATCTTTTCCTTGGATTGATGTCAATTACCTTCTGACAAATTCAACGTACAATACTACAGGGTGCAACATCATCGTAATTTAATACTGCGAAATGTAACTTCATCATAATGTAGTACTGCAAGGCGTAACATCATCGTAATATAATACTTCGGGACGTAACATCGACATAATATTGTGGGGCGTAACAGAAGTACAACATGAAGCTCAACCCATAAAATGTGCATTCGGGGTTGGTTCTAGCAAGTTTCTCGGCTTCATGGTATCCAACCGAGGAATCAAGATCAACCTTGACAAAATCAAAGCTATCGAGGAAATTACGGTAGTGGACAATTTAAAGGCCGTGCAGAGGTTAACGGGCACATAGACGCCCTGGGGTGATTCATATCGAGATCCTCCGACAAGAGTCATTGATTCTTCTTGTTACTGAAGAAGAAGAATAACTTCACGTGGACTCCGGAATGCCAACATCCCTTGGAGGAGCTACAACGGTACTTATCGAGCCCGTCGCTGCTTCACACGCCGAGGGCAGACAAATAACTTACTTGTATTTATCAGTATCTGAGATACCAGTAAGTGGAGTCTTGGTTCGGGAAGAACAATTCCCTATCTATTATGTTAGTCGAACCTTAGGTGAGGCCGAAACTAGGTATCCCGATCTAGAAAAATTGGCTCTCGCTTTGATAAGAGCCTCTACGAAACTAAAACCATACTTTTAATGTCATCCCCTATGTGTTGTAACAACTTATCCATTTCGAAATATTCTGCATAAACCTGAACTTTCGGGACGGTTGGCCAAATGGGCCATAGAAATCAGCGGGTACGATATTGAATATCGACCCCGAACAACCATTAAGTCTCAAATCTTGGCAGACTTCGTGGCTGACTTCACATCGGCCCTAGTACCCGAGGTTGAAAGAGAACTGTTAGTAAGATCGGGTACATCCTTAGGAATCTAGACCCTCTCTACAAATGGTGCTTCAAACACAAAGGAGTTCGGACTCGACATCGTGCTGAAACCACCCACAGGTAACGTAATTAGACAATCTATCAGAACTGTAAAATTGACTAACAATGAAGCCGAATATGAGGCCATGATTCCAGGTCTCGAATTAGCCAAAGGCTTGGGAGCGGAGGTGATCGAGGCCAAATGCGACTGCCTCCTTATGGTGAACCAGGTTAACGGAAGCTTTGAAGTTTGAGAAGAACGAATGCAAAGATATCCGGAAAAGCTACAGGTAATTCTACACTGATTCAAGGAATAGACTTTGCAACATGTGCCTCGAGATCAGAATAGTGAGGCCAATGACCTCGCATACTAAGGTCATCAATCGAAGACAACATATTCAATTCAAGGGTTGTCGTACAACTCATGATATTGGTGGTCGAAGAAGGCCACGCCGAGATAAATTCCACAAGTTTGACTTGGGATTGGAGAAACAAATACGTAGAGTATTTGAAGAACGTGAAGCTCCCCTCAGATCCAAAAGAATAGATAGCCCTGCGCACAAAGGCAACACGATTCACTTAGTCTGAAGACAGAACCTTGTTCAGAAGTATGTTCGATGGTCCATTAGTGATATGTCTGGGACCAAGAGATACTGAATACATTCAAAGGGAAGCCCACAAGGGCACTTGTGGAAATCATTCCAGTGTCGAATCATCGGTCCACAAAGTGATCAGAGCTGGATACTACTGAATTGACATGGAGAAAGATGCAAAATAGTTTGTTCGAAAATGCGACAAGTGCCAAAGACATACATCAATGATTCATCATCTTGGGGAACTACTCCATTCGGTCTTGTTCTCGTGACCGTTCATGAAGTGGGGAATGGATATCGTTGGCCCTCTTCCATGGGCCCCAGGTAAAGCTCAATTTATTTTATTTATGACTGATTATTTCTCTAAGTGGGTTGAAGCACATGAATTCGAGAAAGTCAGGGAGAAGGAAGTAATAGACTTCATTTGGTATCACATCATATGTCGATTCTGGATGACTTCCGAAATCGTATGCAATAATGGAAAACAGTTCATCAGCAGTAAGGTAACTAAATTTCTTGAGGATCACAAGATCAAAATAATCTTATCAATACCTTATCATCCCAATGGGAACGGACAAGCCGAATCGACCAACAAAACCATCATCCAAAATCTTAAGAAGACACTAACTGATGCCACAGGAAAGTGGAATGAAATTCTACCCCAGGTTCTTTGGGCATACCGCACAACATCAATGTCTAGTACCTGAGCTACCCCGTTCTCATTAGTTTATGGCACTGAAGCTCTAATACTGGTCGAGCTCAGAGATGAGGCCATAAATACGATCCTAGAATTATTGGATGAAGGACGCGAAGCCGCCCTCGTCCGATACGGATCGAGAGATACTACAATCAAAGATCCAATCTTCGATATTTCAGCGTCGGGGCTTGGTGCTAAGGAAAGTCACCCTCAACACCCAAAATCCAAACGAAGGAAAATTGGGTCCAAAGTGGGAAGGACTGTACCGGATTCTTGAGGTCACCGGAAAAGGGTCCTACAAGCTCGGGACGATGAATAAGGAACAATTGCCGAGAAATTGGAACATATCACGCATAAAACAATATTACTGTTAAGGTACGACCCCTTTCTATTTTCATTTTTTTAGACTAACACTCACAGGTGGTCAACAAGAATCGATAATGGATTTTTCGGCGAACGGAATGAAGTCTTTAGGTCTGAAAGCACGTGTTGCACTCTTTTTCCCTTATACTGGTTTTGTCCCAAATGGTTTTTTTGTGAGGTTCTTAACGAGCCAACAAGGAATCGTGCTAACTTAGAATTAAGCCCGATTACGAATCGACATCGAAGATCAATTCAACAACATACGAGGTTCCTATGAAATCTACCTTGAATACTGGGAGGGGGAAGACACCCTCGGATATGCATTATCTTCGAGTATCAACTCTAGCAAGGAAACTACTTCATAAAAGGAGGGTCTCTATACATAAGATTTATTGTAAGGGCCAAACGATCAGAACTGCCCACATAAATTGTTCGAGACCTGGCTTAAACATGTATGTATGTATCACTATTTTGATCAAGAATAAAGAGAAGTACTTTCCTATGTTTAAATGCTTCCTCTTTACATCTCTTAAAGAGCTTCATACTGTAATGAGCCTAAGGGCAATACTTAATAAAAACATGAACGACTACTCCCTCACTCGGGGACTGCCGTTCAACTCAAATAGCCCAAGTTATCGGGCCTCGAGGACAAAAGACCTAATAGTCAACTCCCCTATCTCTAAAAGCCACGTCCACCCCATTCGGGGACTATTATCTTGGGAAAGCCCGAAAAAAATGGGAAAACAAGCCCAATGGGCAGATCCTGAAATAAAAGGCTACGATCAATTTAACACGACTCGGAGACGTCCGAAATCCATAACAAAAATAGGCCTTCAAAAAAGGAAAAAATTCTTTCACAACCGGCTCTAAAAGGCCACCCTCGGCAAAGTCACAAATTTAAGACATCTTCGTGAAAAAATTCAATAATATCGAGCCCCGAAAACTCTAATAAAGGCAAGGGTTGTTCGGACCCTCGAATACAACCTTTTTGTCTCATGCTAAGGCATTTCAACCTTTGTGATTAAAAATAACAAATAAAAGGAAAAACCTTAAGATCCGAAAGGGAAAAGAAAACCTTATATTTATATATAGAATGATTTTCTTTATAAGGGCAAAATCGACCTAGTCCAAAAAATTTATAACGACTCAAAACGGATTCAAAAAAAGTGCAAAAAGGAGAACAAAAAAAATACTAAGTCCTAAGAGGCTTGGTCTCCATCAGAGGCAGCATCTCTATCGTCGGGGTCTTCCCCATCTTCGAATTCATATAGGCTATCGGAGTCTTCCTCGGGGAAGGCCAGCTTCCGAGCCCGGATTTCTTCTACTTGGGCATTCTCGACCTTGACCATGATGTCGAAATCCTAGGCTTGAGCGTCCTCGAGGGCGTCCCTCCGAGCTTGCCATTTTGGATGATCTATCATGCTCCTAGCCTTCGTCTAGATGGCCTCGACGTTGACCTTGAATTGGGCCACCTTTTCATCAGCTTTAATATCGGCCGTGGCCACCTCAGATTTGGCTGCCTCGAGCTCGTTGGCTAAGGTTGTTTTATCAGAAATGGCCGGATCCAGATGAGACTGAAGCTCCTTGATCTTCTCTGCCTCCACCGAGATTTTCTCTTTTTCAGCTTGAAGCTGAGTCTCGGCAGAATCCAATTGTATTGTGCTTGGACGATCTCTTTCTTCGAGGCCAGGATATTCATGTTCTTCTTTAACGCTTCGGTCTCGGACCGTATCTCGTCCACCTACTTTTCAAGCCTTCTGATCTGCTCAAGCCTCTTGCTGGACCTGTAGAATCAGATCTTTAGTCGTTATCTCCAACTCATCTTCACTATCGTGAAGTATTCGGAATACCTGCTCGGCCATATCGGGGTGCTCATCCCGAGCCGCAACCAAATTGGCCTGAAGCCTCTCACTGAGGAGTCTATAGGTGTCGCTTTTCTAGGTGAGGCCCCGAACCTCAGCCTTATTCTCCTTTTGAATTCTGAGGAAGGCTTCGTGGTGCAACACTGAAGCCTGCAAGCAAGGAAGAACATGTTAGAATAATCTACAAGTCTAAGTATAAAAAAATAAGGAATATGCTCTCGAAGATTACCCGATTCAGAGCGTGTTGAGCCTCATTAAACAGGAAAGCGATCCCCACAACATTCATCACGGCTTGGTCCTCCTCGGTCACCAAACCTCTCAGATAGCTGGCAATTCCAACTAGGGGAGAAAAGACTCGAGCATCCTCCGGGACAGTAAGCACTAGGTGTCGTTTGCGGCTTGGGTTAACGCTCGGGGCCGAGAATTAGTCCACCAGTCTCGGGCTCGATGAAGATCCAGTAGCGCCTGACGATGGTATTTTCTTTGGAACCGGTAAATCACCGAATCCGGTGACATCCTCGGAAGCAGCAACTTCGATCCCGTCGAAAAAACCATGGATATCAATTCGGTGACTTTACAGCATGTTGTCCTCTTGGATCATAGTATCCGAAATCTGGGGCGATCCCAAAATATCAACCACCCCGAGCTCGTACCTAGGGACCTCTTCCGTTGCTCGGGAAACCTCTCCCTCGGTCTCTCTCTCCACCATCTTAGCTGGGGACGGGGTTTCCTCCTCTCTTTGTGATTCAGGGACCTCGGCCAAAGCTCCCTCATCAACCACCTTCGATTCGGAGGACTTTTGTACTGAAATAGTAGCCCGCACATGGGCCACTAGATTGAAGTTGTCTTCTTCTTCTTCAGACTTATCCCTTAATCGGTGGATTGAGTCCGAGGACATAAAACCAGCATCCACCTTGGGCTTACGAGGCTTCCTTGCCGGTTTTTTCTTTTTCGAGCCCAGGGGGCTCAGAGCCCTTTTTCTCTTTTTCTCCTTGGCTGGCTTTGGAGCTGATGGCTGGGGAAGGACTTCTTCGTCACCGGAAGAGGGACTCATTGCAACATCCTTCCCGAGACCTACAAAAGAAAAAGAGATAAGTTCAAGAAAAGGCCAGAATCGGGTCTTTGACAGCTCCATCTAGGCACGTTTGGAGTAGGGTCTCTGTGACACTAGTCCTTCAACTCATTGCTTCAATTTTGGAATCGAGTCTGACATATGGGCCACAACTGCAACACCAAAACATAGATGAGAAGAGAAAATAGAAAGTAAAACAACGAATTGAACATTCAAGGTGAAATATACTTACGTTTCATGTTCCATTTCTCAGGGAACGATATGTCTTTAGCAGGATCAGGTCAGACGTCTTTATTCGGACAAATCGGCCCATCTAGCCTCGATCTCGAGACTCGTCTATGCTAGAGAACATGGATCTACTAGCCTGGCGGGCAAGCTTAATCAGTGCTCATTATTAGAGCCGGGGACTGTAAAGGCGCATGAGGTGATCAAGGGTAAAGGACATCCCTCGATTTTGCTCGTGAAAGAACGGAGGAGAACGATTATTCTCCAGAACGAAGGGTGGATTTGGCCTAGGGTGACATTGTATATTTTATAGAAGGAGACGATGATGGGGTATAAGGGACTAAATGTGAAGGGGTATGTATAAACACTTAGATACCCCTCCACGTAAGTGGTAATTGATTCCTCAGGAGTAGGAACAATCACATCCACATTTACCAATTTCACTCCTCTTTGACCTTTTTGAGGATGTCCTTGGTGATGGTGCATATATACCCCGACATCGTCACGCATCGACCCTGAACCGAGGGGGTCTTTTCTATTTTGAAGTCAGTGACGGTTGGCATTTTGTCGGAATAAATTCCTCAGGGTGGGGCTCTGCCGCAACCTTATCACTGGGGGGGCGTGATGAAGAAGCAACCCTTTTTGCGGCACGATTTTAGAAGTTTTAGCCATTTATGATCAATAAGGAAAAGAGTAAGGATGATATGTTGGTGATTAGATTTCAAGAAATTTGGGTTTTGAAATTATGAATCAAAGGGATTCTTTGAAAGCAAGAGAAAAAAAAGCATTGGTTGTAAAATTTTGAATGAGAAAGGGTTGAGGTTCTTATAGATTGGAGGCGACGGTTCAGAACTGGTAGTGGCCGACCAATGATTGTCAGACATTTAATGCCTTGGTAACTAGACCGACGAGATGTTTTGTTATTCACGTCATGATCAGGCTCGTCACTGTCGTCGTTATCTATCGAGACAGAGTTCGGAAATTCATGTCGTTTCTCATCACTTTCTTTCCGAGAAACGAGGGGACTATCAGTATACTGTCAGAATAAGTCGACCCTTCCTATGACTAATCGAGGATGTGTCATGATAGGTCAAGGTTCGACCCGAGGCCTCGTCCAATCACACCAATCAGTCCCAAAACATGAAACGAACCTGATCGAGGCCTCAAATCACACCAAACAACATCAAAATTATGAATCAACGATAGAAACCTTTCTTTAGATTTTTAAACTTCCAAATTTCGACGAATACGTCCGAATCATATCAAAATATTTCGGAATGATGCCAAAATTTACGTACAAGTCACAAATCACATAAGAACCTATTCCAAGGCATGGAACCCCAAACGGACATCGATAACATCAAAATCCACTCCAAGCCAATCTTATGAAATTCTTGAACTTTACAATGCCAACTTTCCATAATAAGAGCCGAAATACTCTCGGACCACCCGATACTCAACCCATACATACGCCCACGTCAATTTTTCCAACTTAAAGCTTCTGAATTTAGAATTTTCTTTCCAAATCAACTTTGAACTTTCCAAAATTCAATTCTGGCCACATGTACAAGTCATAATACCTGAAGTGAAGCTACTCAATGCCTTAAACTGACGAACGAGGATAGAGCTCAAAACAACTGGTCGAGTCATTTTATTCTTGGTCCTGAAGTACCACATCCTAAGAGCAATTTGTGCACATATGTATCTTGCTATAATTATAAGCATGATAATGTGATAGAGAGAATTTCTACCTTTATAGAGATATTGAAAAGACCATTCCACGACATTATATGAAGACATTACATATTTATCAAGAATAATGATTCCATGGTGAAACTTATTCATTCAAGTTAATATGGCTGATTTGTTTATCAAATCTCTACCAATGATATTTTGAAGATGGTGCACATGATTGGAATGCAAAGGCTCAAAGATGTGAATTGATTGTCTCATCACGGGAAGTTAATACGCGTTGTACTCTTTTTTCCTTACAAGGTTTTGTCCCACTGGGTTTTCTGTAAAAGATTCTTAACGAAGCATCCAAAAGGCGTATTGTTAGATATGTGTAATCTTTTTCCTTCACTAGAATTTTTTTTCCCACTGGGTTTTATTTTAGTTAAGGTTTTGACGAAACACATTATCTGTTGAATAGACATTCAAAATGGGGAGTGTTATAAATAGAATTGTATTTAATGTGAATGAATATATTTTAGAGATATTTTAGGGTATATTACTTGGTGGCTAAGTCACTTTTCCCCTATAAATAGAGGGATTCTATTCCATTGTAAATCATCCCAAATCAATAAAAATTATGTCTCTCTACTTTTCTCTGCAATACTCTTCTTCTTTTATTGTTTTATAACACCTTTGATATTGTTGTAAAAAATATATTTACAAATATGAAGATTTATGTAACTTAATTCAAAAGTTCTAAAATATTTTTAGTGTTATAGAATAACTAATCTTTCTTTCTTTTGTCCAAGGTTTTTTGTACATTTTTTTTTTTGCAAACTTTAATATTGTCTAACTTGAAATAAAATCATAAAATTCATTATTGAAAAAAGTTGGGGACCTAAATCAAAGATTTACTGGTCTCCTACTTGAGCCACTTGTCCACCCCTGACATTCTCAATCAAATTTTAGAGTTTCAATAACAGCTTTTTACCTATAATAGCAACAACCATCTTTATGAAAGTACGTTCTTTGTAAAATTACCCCTCTATAACAGCCATGTAGATATTCTAAGATTATTATTAATAATAATTCTAAATATTTTATAATATTAATATAAAACTTATAACAGAAATATATATCTTAAAAATAACAGTACATTCCATGAAAATATGCACATTATTATTATGTTTTTTTTTAAGATCTTCAAATGATGTATTTTTCATTAGAAAATTGTCAAAAGATACTTAAAAGATTCAATTGTTAAGCTCTTAGATTTCCTTCAAGGAAAAGCAATTGGATATCCTTTGCTGAAAGTTTGGATGCAAATCTTCGCCGATTGAAGCGTTACACCGCTAGTAAGAGACTGGAATATACGAAACAAGTTACAATTATGGAGTTCTTCCATCAATATTGAAAGATTTAATTGTGTGCGTTAGAGTTTAAATGGTTGTACGTTTAGTTATGAATTTTTTTAATAATGTATTCGACTTTTTAGCATTTAATTCGTGAAATATTCATATCTTTTGAGATTTTGAATTTGAATATTCTTACCTTTATATGTAATATTAAAAAAAATTGGATAATTTTTGTCTATAACAGCCAATATATATTCAAACGCCAAATGTTGTTATAGGCGTATAAAAACTATTCACTATAAAATCCAATTTTTTTTGAAAAAAACGATGTTGTTATAGAGAGGTTTGACTGATTTACTTACCAAATGTGAATGAAGCTGATTGAATAACACATTCATGGGCAATGATTTATTGTAACGACCCGACCGGTCGTTTTGAGCATTAACATCCTGTTTAGCTATTTGAAGTCTTGAGAAGCATCATTTTATGTATTGTGACTTGTGTGAATCGTCGGTTTTGGTTTTCAGGTTAATCGAGATTGATTTGGAAGAATGATTCTCAACTAGAAAGCTTTAAATTGGAAGAGTTGAGAAAGTTGGACTTTTTATTAATTTGACTCCGGAATGGAGTTTTGATGGTTCCGATAGGCCCGGTTGGTGAATTTGGACTCGAGTGTATGCCCGGATTTGCATTTGGATGTTTCAAGAAATAAAGAGTTGGAAAGTTTATAAGTTTGACCGGAAGTTGACTTTGAGAATATCATATTCAGATTGTGGTTCCGAGAATTGGAATAGTTTCGTTATGTTATTCGGGACTTCTGTAAAAAAACTTTGTTCAATCCGGGTTGATTTAATATGTTTCGGCGCGAGTTTTGGAAATTGAAAGTTCAAAGTTCATAGATTTTGATTTGAGGCATGAATCGTCGTTTTGATGATGTTTTGTGTGATTTGAGGCCTCGATTAGGTCCGTATTATGTTATGGGACTTGTTGGTATATTTGGACGGGATCATGAGGGGCTCGTGCGAGTTTCAGACGTAGTTCAGATCATTTCAAATGGTTTTTGCATTGCTGGTTTTCTGATGTTACATGTTGCTTCTGGTGTTCTTCGTGATCGCGAAGGCTTGGCCGCGATCGCGAAAGGTGTTTGGTCAGTGGAGATATTTTTTCTTCGGGTTCGCTCAACTAAGGTCGCGTTCGCACTAGGTTGAAGATTTTAATATTCGTCCGCGTCCATGGCTATGCCTTCACGTAGTGTTGAGTCGGGGTTGGTCAGTCTATATGGATTCTTCATCATGTTCTCATTGGGTTGTTTGCGATCACGGAAGATTAGTAATGTGTTACATCGCGTTCGCAACGGTTTTGTCACAAACGCATAGGGCAAAGTGAGGCAGTGTGGGTTTATCTTTCGCGAACGTGAGGCTTCTACCGCATTCGCGTAAGAGGATGCCTGGGTAAATTATGAAGTACTCTATTTCGAGGGTTTTCGGCCATTTTTACATTTTTTGAGCTAGGTTGCTCGGATTGAGGAGATTCTTGAAGCAAATTTCACCATATGAATTTGGGTAAGTGTTCTCTACTCGGTTTTGGTTATATTTTATGAATCCATATTCATTCTTAGCAATTGGTTGATGAATTTAAAGAGGAAATTGGGGGTTTGGCCTAAAATTTCATAATGTGAATTTTTGAGTTTTGAACATCGAATTGGAGTCGGATTTGAGTGAAACTAGTATGGTTGAACTCGTAACTGAATTGGTTGTTGGATTTTGTGAGTTTTGTCAGATTCCGAGGCGTGGGCCCGGGTGTGACTTTTGGCCGGTTTTGGGTTTTGATTAAGGGTTCGATCTTTATCCTTTGGAATTGTTTCCTTGGGCTTTATTTGATATATTTGAGTTCCTTTTGGCTAGTTTTGAGTCGTTCAGAGGTCGGTATGCGCGAGGTGATATTTTTAGGGCATCACTTGCCTTGCTCGATATTATAATTTGGCTTGTTCGAGTTAAGTAACATTTTTAAACTTAGTGTCGAGGGTATGAAATCCTGAAATAAGTGTTATGTGAATGGTATTGAAGTGACACACATGCTAGGTGACGGGCGTGTGGGCGTGCACCATGTGAATTGGGACTCCGTTGTTTCCATGACACTGTATAGTGGTCCTATTTTATTGATATCCGTATTTTCACCATGTGATAAAGTAATTGGGTTGTCAATCATGCTCGATATCATGTTTAGGCATTATGCCGATACTTTTGGGACCCATAGTGGTCGTTTCTTGCTCTTATTTCACCGATTTCATTGATATTTCGCACTCAGTCATTTTCATGCTTTGACACCAAATCTCAGTCTCAGTTGTTATTTTATTAATATATCATATCATTGTTGACGGGCTAGTTTCATGACATTGTGTCACGACCCATTTCCGGAGTCGTGATGGCGCCTGTCGTGAAATCAGACAAGCCACCCATTTTATCTAACTAAATACAATTTCCAATAAAATATCCTTCTTAACAAGTCTGTGGATAAAAATAATAATAAATCAATATTTGGAAACCAGTTTATGAAATTCAAAACCCAACCTACAAACCCCGGATCCAGTGTCACACAGTCATGAGCTGCTAATACTTAATACAACCAAAAAGAAATGACCAACATAGTCTGAAAATAAATACGACGGTAGAAAATTAAAAGAAGACGAGATCACGGTCGCCAGCTGATACCTCGTCAACTCTGATGAAACTGCTGCTACTCACTGACCAGAGCTAAATCCCGATGTACCTGGATCTGCACACAAAGTGCAGGGGTAATGTGAGTACACCAACTCAGTAGTAACGAAACCAAACTACGAGCAGAGAGGTAGTGACGGACTAAACCTCCGATAATTCGAACAACAGTATATAACTCGGACATGACAGTAATATATCAGGAAATAATCACGATGCATCAACATATGTCTGTAACTCTGCATCCTAGTATGAATTCATATAGAATCAAGAATGATGTATACTCAGTAATCAAACTCTCATAAGGTGGTCCACTCAGTACTAGACAACGGCCTCCCGGCCCTGGGAAGTCCATCCCGGATATTACATAAATACAAGTGACACTGTCACCTAGTACTGAGGAAAAAAGGCCAATCTAGCCACCACAGAGAAGATCCATCTCCGGAACATAATACCCATGGAGGAAATCCATCTCCGGAACATAAAACCCACGGAGGAAATCCATCTCCGAAACATAAAACCCACGGAGAAAATCCATCTCCGGAACATAATACTCGGACAAGATCCATGTCCAGGGAAATCCATCCCTCAATATCTGTGCGCTCACTGAGGGTGTAAAGACTCCGGAGGGGCTCCTTTCAGCCCAAGCGCCATATCAAGCCAACGAAGGCATGATTCCAGGATCGCTGTGGTGTGAAGTCCGACCTCATAACTGTCTCAAAACTAGGCTCCAAGCCTCACTCCATTAGTACCTTCCAGTCTCACTTACAATGCTCTAACATATGAAAATCAGCCCAAACCAATGATAATATATAATAAACTAGCAACTTACGAGACTAAGGCATGAATTATATACTTTAACAGGACTGAGTACATGAAAAAAATAATCACAGATAGAGACAGCAATAATCGACCGTTCCGATATGAACATATCGGGGTGAAGCCTTTACATTTATACTTAACATGATTTCTATTGCGTTCAAGGTAATACCACCTTCACAGTACAAATATCAACCTGAGATAACCATTAGACAGTGCCATGGGATGAGCCAGGCTACAAATATTCGGTAAACGCCCGCATGCCCGTCACTTGGCAAGTGCATCACCTAAGTTAACATCAAATATCAAATAGTTTGGGATTTCGAACCCTCAGTTCCAAGTTTGGAAGTATTACTTGCCTCAAAACCGGCTAATATACTATTCCGCAGTGCCCTTGCCTCTAAATTCGGCCTCCGAGTGCTCTAAATCTACCAACAATCAGATGTATATCATTATAATATGCTAAGGAACTAATCCCAATCGAAATGTATCAAAAATCCCGAAATTGGTCAAACCCGACCCTCCAGTCCCATGTCCCGAAACTCAGAAATTTTTATACAAAACTGTTCTTCATCATCTCACGAGTCGGTACATATAAAAAACACTATATTCGAAGTCCAAATGACCCCTCAAATCCCCATTTTAACGACTCTTAATCCCAAGCCCTAATTACCCAACTTACTCTTTCCCTAATTTCTGCCATAAATACGACCTTTAATCACATATACACGAGTTTAGAGTCCACAAACCTTACCTCAATGAAGAACTATTGAATCCCCTCTTAAAACCCCTTCCAAAAGCTTCAAAACCGGATGAAATATTGAGAAAGATGGCTAAAATTCGCGAAGGAATGTTTTTATACTCTCTGAACAGTGGTTCTGCACCCGCGACCACTTACGCGCACCTGCGGAACCGCACATGCGTCCCAGGTGCACACCTACGGAAAGACCCCAAAGTCCTCAGCCTCCGCACCTGCGCTCGACCTCCCGCATCTGCGGCTTTGCAGGTGCGGCAATTACCTCACACCTACGGAATCCTCTCACTCAGAACTTCTGCACCTGCGGTGCCATGTCCTCTCCTGCGGAACCGCACTTGCGGCTCCCCATCCGCAGGTGCGAAAACACCAGCAACAACAACATCAGCAGTGACAAAACCATTCCAAACTCTCCGTTAACTATCTGAAACCATCCCGAGCCCCTCGGGACCCCAACAAACATACCAACGCATCATATATGATCATTAAAACTTATTTGAGCCTCCAAAACATCAAACACAACATCAAAACCCCCAAAACACATCGAATTCAAGCCTATGAACTTTGAATTTTCTAAATTCCACCAACGATGCCGAAACTACCCAAAACAACTCCGATTAACATGAAATTTTGCAGACATATCCAAAATAACATTATGAACCTGGTTCAACTGTCGGAATTCCATTCCGACCCCGACAACCTATTTTCCACTGTCAACCGAAACTCTCCAAAAACTAGCTTTCGCCAATTCGAGCCTAATTCTACACCGGACATCACAAAAATATTCCGAACACACTCCTAAGTCCCAAATCACCTAACAAAGCTATCCGAGACATAAAATATGTATTCCGAGGTTGTTTCCCAATAAGTCAACTCTCGATTGACTTTTCCCAGGCTATCTTTAAATACTAAGTTACTGAATTCTCACTTAACCATTCCAATTTCAAGCCTATCGACTCTAACACATAAATAATAGAATAACCAATCCATGACAGCAATAAAAATGCAAGTTCTACGTAACGATAGACCGGGTCGTTACATACTCCCCCACTTGAACATACGTTCATCCTCGAAAGTGCCTAGAGTTATTCCAACACCACCAAAAATTGTTGTGTAACCTTCCATGCACATATTCGGGGGCCCTACCCCATATGCGTCCGATAACACAACATAACTGAAATTTCATTATCAAATCCTGACCCATAGACCTCAAAACCAAGTTTCCGCTTCTGAAATAATTTACAAGTTCAAATTTCCACGACTATAAGCTGAAATAGTCTAAACACGTTGTATCAACCCATATCTGTAACTCAAGATGAAATCACATAATACTCCACGTGGCTCAACCACTCATAGAGATAAATCCTAACCACAACAGTTGTTCAAACAACTCAATACCGGTACATACCCTCTTATCAAACCATGCCTCGTTCTAACACTTTCATATACTGCCGATGATGAAAAAAACACGTATAACCCAGTAACCATTCGCCCGATCAGTATATCCAGAGCCATAACTTGTGCAACTTGTGCACTCAATAACCACATACCAAGAGTTCAATTCATTAAATAAAGAAGACTCGCACGAGAGGGCTATCCTTCCACTAACACTTACCATTACCACATCATACTAAAAGTATGATACACATCGTGAAACCATATCACACAAATCCGACACCAAGTATCATACCTCTACCTAACTGAGTTGCAAAGTATGATCCCATCCAAACACTGGACCACATGACACACTCCAAACCACCTTGCTCAAAATCAATAACCATGCGAAATTCGACAGCAATTATTCAAAGTGAATTGCCATAATCACGGGAAATTGGACGATACCGTGCCACCCGAACCAGAAAGAACATAATCAACACGTCTCAATCCTGCAACACCTAATTACTTACCTTACTCAAATCTCGTTATATAGACCTGATAGGACTACATCATATGTACATATATAACCAACGATCACAACTCCTCGAACACCGAAAGGTAACTCATAGATCACTCCAAGACACGAATAAGCTCAACGACAATCGAATGGTAAATCCCTCAATAATAGCATTTCATAGTCGAAAATTCTGACTCGGTGCAGACCACACACCCATACCGGCCTACCAATAACTCTAAGTCAACTCTGGTCACCCACAACAGGTAGATAACTCTCCGAATGTTCATAATGACTTAATTATGACCTATACTAACACATGACTAGCTTTGCTCGCATCCTCATAGTTCATAACTACAAAAATAATCTGTTCATGAAAACTCCCAGTCTCAAAATCCATGAGGCGCACCAATTACCATATCTGATCCCAATTCCACCGCTCAAATGTATAACACACTCCTAATACTTTATCATTCCACGAGGGATACCCCCACAATTCCTCTGTGTCACCAAGAAACCTTGAATATCAGCAGTCAATCCAATAAAAGAGCGTCGTAACACCAATGAAGCACACTTATTCAAACACATTGCCTTGAACACATTGTCCTTTATGAATGTATACTCTCATACAGCCACCCAATAGTGGTATCCTTTACCTAATCATCTGAAACTACCAGTTCTGACCTTCCTTCCAGAACTGAACTGTGACCTCACATATGCCATTCTCGACCATACACAAAATACCGCATACGCCATGTAATCCTATGATAAATATGAGAACATCATGCTCCCTTCCTAGCCACAACTGATACCAATCTGTCACGACCCCATATCCAGACCAGTCGTAATGGCGCCTATCATGGAACTAGGTCAGCCAGAACTTCACTCAAATCATAATAAACTCCTATTTACCTCTTTATTATATTGATTTCCCATAAACGTTTCCTTTATCATTTATACACAATTAAATCTATACTGAACATTTAAGTACAACCCCCGAGAACCCGGAGTCACTGGTCATGAGCATCTACATAAATATACAACTCAACAAAAATAAATTCTATAATATTAAACAAGAGAGGGAGCAGGACTGCGGACGCATGCAGCCACCATGCAAACCTCCAAGGATCCCTGGAACAGATATACAGCTCACCCTGCCCTAACACCTAAATCTGAACACAGGGTACAGGGAGTAATGTGAGTATGCCAACTCAGTAGTAATGAAAATAAATCAGGTCTGAGCAGCAAGAAACACATAAAATCAATGCCATCAAGTCACAATATTCACAGCTTTACTTTCCAGTAATATAACGTAGATATACGAAATCATCATGTCTTAAAAATCAACTTCATAAAAAGTCCTTTAAAGAATGCACATTTTTAACAACTTTAAAACGAAGGATTTGGTATGCAATGAATGCAGAAAAATCATAGTAGCCCCTCGGACAAAAACATGTTTCATAATCAGCCCCTCGGTCATGCCTCACAATCCCTCAGCACCTCACAATCACTCAACACCTCACAGTCACTCATGCCTCACAATCACTCGTCACTCGTCACTCGCACTCGGTGCGCTCACTGGGGGTGTGTACAGACTCCGGAGGGGATCCTTCAGCCCAAGCGCTAATATCATGCCACCTTGTGGCATATCATATCCTCACAATCACTCTTGTCCCTCGGCCACACTCGGAGGAACCACTCGAAAAGCCCCTCGGGCGAAGTAGTAGAACGGGGTACTCGACCCGAAAACATCATTTTAATGCTCATGTAGTATAAATCAGGCTGAGTTTCAAATAAAACAGTATGCACAATGATGCTGAGTAAAATCATCAACATGTAGTGAGGAAAACAGCAGTAAAACACCCTCAAAGGGTTTAAGCAGATTGGCACGAGGCCCCAAACACGGCTTATAGCCCAAATATTTCATAAATCTTTAGAACATAATTTAACATAATATTTTGAGTAAATATGCAACTCATTAGTCTCCGCGGAGAGTACCTAGTCCAATCCAAAAATCAATACGCGCCACATATTCGTCATCCGACATGTGCGCCATTCCAAATTCAGTGAGAAAAACAGTCCGGGCCCGGCCGGTCTTTCCAAGAGTTTAGCCCCGTTTCCACCGTTTCTGCTTCATTTTTATGTGGTTCAGCTTCATTTATGTGTGTTGGGTCGGTTGGTTCGGGTTCAGAGTGGTCATGGTGAGCATTGAGGCAATTAGTCTCTCAAGGTATCCTAATAGTTGAGAAAGTCAACTGAGAGTTGACTTATTGATGAACGACCTCGGAATGTGGATTTTATGGCTTGGATAGCTCCGTTAGGTTATTTGGGACTTAGGAGTGTGTTCAGAATATTTTTGTGATGTCCGGTGTAGAATTAGGCTTGAATTGGCGAAAGTTAGTTTTTGGCGATTTCCGGTCGGCAGTGGAAAATAGGCGATCGAGGTCGGAATGGAATTCCGGAAGTTGGAACAGGTTCGTAATGTCATTTTGGATATGTCTGCAAAATTTCAAATTAATCGGAGGTGATTTGGTTGGTTTCGGCGTAGTTGGCGAATTTTAGGAGTTTCAAAGTTCTTAGGCTTGAATCTGATGAAAATTTGGTGTTTTCATGTTGTTTTTGGCGTTTCTGGGGCTCGACTAAGTTGGAATGATGTTATGGAATATGTTGGTATGTTTAGTTGGGGCCCGGAGGGGCTCGGGATTGATTTCGGATGGTTGACAGGGAGTTGGAGTGATTTTTGGAAAATATGTTGTGCTGGTTTGCTGGTGTTTTCGCACCTGCGGAAGGGGCGTCACAGGTGAGATTACGCAGGAGCGGAAGGGGAGGTCGCAGGTGCGTGTTTTTCCTGTATAGGAGAGGTCCGTAGGTGCAAGGATTTTTGTCGCACCTGCGATGTCGCAGGTGCAGAATGTTGGTCGCAGGCGCGAGAATGGGCTAGTTAAGTGAGTTTCGCAGGTGCGCACCCTGGGACCGCAGGTGTGGCCAATTGTCCGCAGGTGCGGAAATGACTGTGCAGAACAGTATAAAAAGGACCCCTCTGCGAAATTTATTAGTTTTCATCAATTTGCATGCGGGAGGAGTCCATTGAAGGTGGTTTTGAGAGAGAATTTCAAAGTTCTTCAGCAAAGGTAAGTTCTTTGGTTGTTAATCCCGTTCCTATGCTATTTTGTTAAGATGAGGCTTGAAAATTTAAGGATTTGAGTAGGAAAAAGTTTGAAAAATGGGAGGAAAGAATTGGGATTTCTTTTGAGGTTTTGGAATGGCAATTGTGGTCCGATTTTGGTGTTCTTGGTATGTATGAAATCGTGGGAGGACGAGGTTTCTAATGATGTAAACATTATTGAATTCCGAGATGTGGGCCCGGGGCTCGGGTTTGGCTGAATTTCGAGATTTTTGATTAAATTGATAATTTTCTATTGGGTTGTGTTCCTTGAGTATATATTAATGATGTTGAACTGGTTTTGGCTAGATTCGGAGCAATCGGGAGCCAATTTGAGGGGCAAAGGCATACCGGACTAGTGTCGCGGCCCGATAGAGGTAAGTAATGGTTATAAATCTTGTCCTGAGGGTATGGAACCCTGGACTACATATTTCCTACTGATTTTGGAATGGCGCACATATCGGATGACGAGTATGTGGCGCGTACTGGTTTTTGGATTGGACTAGGTCCTCTCCACGGCAACTAATGAGTTGCATATTTACTCAAAACCTTATGTTAAATTATGTTCTAAAGATTTGTGAAATATTTGGGCTATAAGCCATGTTTGGGGCCTTGTGCCGATCTGTTTAGACCCTTTGAGGGCTTTTTATTGTTGTTTTCCTCACTATTTATTGATGATTTCACTCAGCATCATTGTGCATACCGTTTTATTTGAAACTCAACATGATTTACACTACTTTGATATTTAAACTGATGTTTTGGGTCGAGTACCCTGTTTTTACTGATTCACCCGAGGGGCCTTTCGAGTGGTTCTGCTGAGTGAGGCCGAGGGCATAATTGTGAGGATATTTATGATATGAGACAGGCCGAGAGCCTAAGAGTGATTGATGCCATGATTTGGCTATTTATTTAGCGCATGGGCTGAAGGAGCCCCTCCGAAGACGGAGTCTGTACACACCCCCAGTGAGCGCAGGTACCTACTGAGTGCGAGTGCCGAGTGACTGTGAGGTGCTGAGTGACTGATTATGAGTGACTGTGAGGCATGCCCGAGGGGCTGATTACGATACATGTTTTGCCCGAAGGGCTGATTATGATATATGTTTTGCCCGAGGAGCTACAGATGATTTTACTACTTTCACACTGAGTTATAAAATATGTTTTGCCCGAGGGGCTACTGATGATTTACTACTCACACTCTGAGCTTATGAAATATGTTTTGCCCGAGGTGCCTCTATATGATTCATTTTGTTTTTATACTAAACCTTCCGGTTGAAGTTGTTGAAAAATATACTTTCCTTAAAGGATTTTTCTGAAGATGATTTGCGACATGATGATTTCACATATCTATGCTATACTGTTGGAAAGAAAGGTTGTGCCTCTTGTGATTTGATGACATTGATTTTATGTGTTTCTTGCTGCTCAGACCTGATTTATTTTCATTACTACTGAGTTGGCATACTCACATTACTCTCTGCACCTTGTGTGCAGATTCAGATGTTAGGGCAGGGTGAGTTGTCTATCTGTTCTAGAGATCCTCGGAGGTTTGCAAGGTGGTTGCATGGGTCCGCAGTCCTTCTCCCTCTCTTGTTTAATATTATAGGATTTATTTTTGTTGAGTTGTATATTTATGTAGATGCTCATGACCAGTGACTCCGGGTTCTCGGGGGTTGTATTTAAATGTTCAGTATAGATTTAATTGTGTATAAATGATAAAGGAATCTTTATGGGAAATAAATATAATAAAGAGGTAAATGGGAGTTTTTTTTATTTGAGTGAAGTTTTGGCTGGCCTAGTTCCATGATAGGCGCCATCACGACTGGCCTGGATTTGGGGTCGTGAATATTACGTACCCAGCTAGCCAAGAACTTTCCATTCGATCCCATCTAGAAACAAAATCACTATACATCACCTGGCCCTCATTCCCGTAGAAATATACATCTCCAACCGTGGTAGAAACCATTAAGAACTCTCGAATCACACTTGTACAATACCAAACTGTCAGGACTGAATCCTTCTAACTCAACCAAGCTACACATGCCACCAAATTCCAAGAGAATTGCTAATAAACACCTATAACAACTCATTACCTTATAAACACCCAAAGAACTAACCATATCCCTTATTATCCCGATCCAACCTACTACCAAGTTGTCCTATTTATTCAAGTTCCTTCTGACTTACCTTCGAATTGATACTTCTTCTTACCATAATACCACAATTCTCAATCCCAACTCAACGCACGAAACCCGAGTAAAAAAAAATATACCGTCTAAGGCTCACAGACTGCTGAATACTCCCTCAATTATCCCCAAATGCACCACATTAGAAATACTTACCCTGAAGAGAATCCCTACNAGTTTGGGTTTTGGCTGGCCTAGTTCCATGATAGGCGCCATCACGACTGGCCTGGATTTGGGGTCGTGAATATTACGTACCCAGCTAGCCAAGAACTTTCCATTCGATCCCATCTAGAAACAAAATCACTATACATCACCTGGCCCTCATTCCCGTAGAAATATACATCTCCAACCGTGGTAGAAACCATTAAGAACTCTCGAATCACACTTGTACAATACCAAACTGTCAGGACTGAATCCTTCTAACTCAACCAAGCTACACATGCCACCAAATTCCAAGAGAATTGCTAATAAACACCTATAACAACTCATTACCTTATAAACACCCAAAGAACTAACCATATCCCTTATTATCCCGATCCAACCTACTACCAAGTTGTCCTATTTATTCAAGTTCCTTCTGACTTACCTTCGAATTGATACTTATTCTTGCCATAATACCACAATTCTCAATCCCGACTCACCGCACGAAACCCGAGCATAAAAATATATCGTCTAAGGCTCATAGGCCGCTGAATACTCCCTCAATTATCCCCAAATGCACCACATTAGAAATACTTACCCTGAAGAGAATCCCTACGAATTTAAAGTCATTACCTTCACTTTCCTGATACTGGTGGATAGAATCCATGATAATGCAAATACACCACAAGCCTTGACACCTTTCCCGTAATCTCAGTTCTAGCCCTTCTCAGACCTTGAAGATCCTCGATCGCTACATATAACCTTGGATCCGTCTGAACCATTCTCGAACGCCATTTACTCTATGAAATTTCAATTACACTAACCAAGTAAACAGAACGACCTGACCCCGCTTGAAATCCACATACTAGGAAAGTGATCCACACCTTTGAAGAAACAAGCACGCTCATACATTTCACACTCTACACTTACCAGTACAACCNAGGGTCACACACCTCAAGACAACCCGCAGGAGATACCCCTACCTGCTAAATCTCAAAATGTTATATCCCTATACAGTTCCGAATATCATAGCTATCACACAATCACTATCCCTTCCTACAGTAGAACACAACTACTGCCTGCCCTCGAGACATCCAATAAGCGGTATAAGAACCTGAAGCTAATGGCAATACTAACACTAGAGATGTGGTCCAGGAATTCTTGAGCTTCTGGAAGCTCCACTCACACTCATCTGACCACATAGATACCTTCGATGGACACCACGTGTCCCTAGAATGCTACTGAACTAAGCCAACAATTCACTCTTGGAGAACTTCGCACAAAGCTTCTCCTCCCTATATCCTTGTAATACCATCATCAGATGCCGAGTATGCTATCCCTAGCTACGAGAGTATGGCAGGATGCCATCAATAAATACGATAACAAAGGAGTTATAACACGGCTGAATACACCATCAATCAAATACATGAACGATGTTGGGGCATTGGTCAACCCAAAAGACATCACCAGGAACTCATAACACAACAGAAAAATCTACTTCACTCCACAACTAAACCACACGAGAGGTCCTTCAATACACTCACAACTTGAATCCATATCCTAACTCAATATAGACGTCAAGTACTTAATGGTTCTTGCCACAATCAAACAACCTGAACACATCTAACTATCAATCAAACTCACCACGTAGTCATCTAGTCACAAAGTTCCATCAATAAGGACACCAACGGACCTATAAGTCCCCAATACATATGCTCAGACAAATGAAATCTCGGTACTTAAGCTACAGAAAAAAAATCTGGCCTCAAGTCCTCCAAACTGGCCCCAAGTATGCTAAAATCACATCCCATTTATGGAAGTCACAAACTATCGGTACACGGCTGATACCGAGTGCTCACGTGCGCGTTGAATACATGAAAAGAGTTTAAAGAATTACGCTTCAGGTTGAATCAATGGATTCGCACGACAAGAGTTCGAGAATCTGATATTTTTCGTAAAGGTTCTGCAGCCTCTTGAAGATAAGTTTAGATGTCTCCGTACCGATCCGCAAGACTCTACTAAACCTGCTCATGACTGTTGAGACCCATTTAACCTAGAGCTCTGATACCAACTTGTCATGACCCATTTCTAGAGTCGTGGTGATGCCTGTCGTGGAACCAGGCAAGCCACCCATTTTATCTAACTAAATACAATTTCCAATAGAATATCCTTCTTAACAAGTCTGTGGATAAAAATAATAATAAATCAAAATTTGGAAACCAGTTTATGAAATTCAAAACCCAACCTACAAACCCCGGATCCAGTGTCACAGAGTCATGAGCTGCTATCACTTAATACAACCAAAAAGAAATGACCAACATAGTCTGAAAATAAATACGACGGTAGAAAAGGAAGAGAAGACGAGATCACGGTCGCCAGCTAATACCTCGTCAACTCTGATGAAACTGCTTCTACTCACTGACCAGAACTGAATCCCGATGTACCTGGATCTGCACACAAGATGCAGGGGGTAACGTGAGTACACCAACTCAGTAGTAACGAAACCAAACTACGGGCTGAGAGGTAGTGACAGACTAAACCTCCGATAATTCGAACAACAGTATATAACTCGAACATGACAGTAATATATCAGGAAATAATCATGATGCATCAACATATGTCTATAACTCTGCATCCTAGCATGAATTCATATAGAATAAAGAATGATGTATACTCAGTAATCAAAACTCTCATAAGGTGGTCCACTCAGTACTAGACTACTGCCTCCCGGTCCAGGGATGTCCATCCCGGATATTACATAAATACAAGTGACACTGTCACCTAGCACTGAGGAAAAAAGGCCAATCTAGCTACCACAGAGAAGATCCATCTCCGGAACATAATACCCACGGAGGAAATCCATCTCCGGAACATAAAACCCACGGAGAAAATCCATCTCCGGAACATAATACTCGGACAAGATCCATGTCTAGGGAAATCCATCCCTCAATATCTGTGCGCTCACTGAGGGTGTAAAGACTCTGGAGGGGCTCCTTTCAGCCCAAGCGCTATATCAAGCCAACGAAGGCATGATTCTAGGATCGCTGCGGTGTGCAGTCCGACCTCATAACTGTCTCAAAACTAGGCTCCAAGCCTCACTCTGTCAGTACCTTCCAGTCTCACTTACAATGCTCTAACATATGAAAATCAGCCCAAACCAATGATAATATAAAATAAACTAGAAACTTACAATACTGAGGCATGAAACATATACTTTAACAGAAATGAGTACATGAAAAAAATAATCACATATAGAGACAGCAATAATCAACCGTTCCGGTCTGAACATATGGAGTGAAGCCTTAACATTTATACTTAACATGATTTCTATTCCTTTCAAGGTAATACCACCTTCACATTACAAATATCAACCTGAGATAACCATCAGACGGTGCCATGGGATGAGCCAGGCTACAAATATTCGGTAAACGCCCGCATGCCCGTCACTTGGCAAGTGTGTCACCTTAGTTAACATCAAATATCAAATAGTTTGGGGTTTCGAACCCTCAGTTCCAAGTTTGGAAGCGTTACTTACCTCAAAATCGGCTAATATACTACTCCGCAGTGCCCTTGCCTCTAAATTCGGCCTCCGAGTGCTCCAAATCTACCAACAATCAGATGTATATCATTATAATATGCTAAGAAACTAATCCCAATCGAAATGTATCAAAAATACTCAAAAATCCCGAAATTGGTCAAACCCGACCCTCCAGGCCCACACCCCGAAACTCAGAAATTTTTATACAAAACTTTTCTTCATCATCTCACGAGTCTGTACATATAAAGAACACTAAATTCGGAGTCCAAATGACCCCTCAAATCCCCATTTTAACGACTCTTAATCCCAAGCACTAATTACCCAACTTACTCTGATTTTTTCCTAATTTCCACCATAAATCCGACATTTAATCACATATACACGAGTTTAGAGTCCACAAACCTTACCTCAATGAAGAACTATCGAATCCCCTCTTAAAAACCCTTCCAAAAGCTTCAAACCCGGATGAAATATTGAGAAAGATGGCTAAAATTCGCGAAGGCATGTTTTTATATTCTTTGAGCAGTGGTTCCGCACCTGCGACCACTTACGTGCACCTGTGGAACCGCACCTGCGGTCCCAGGTGCGCACCTGCAGAAAGACCCCAAAGTCCTCAGCCTCCATACTTGCGCTCGACCTCCTGCACCTGCGGCTTTGCAGGTGCGGCAATTACCTCTCACCTACGGAATCCTCTCACTCAGCCAAACTTCCGCACCTACGGTGACATGTCCGCTCCTGCGGAACCGTACCTGCGTCTCCCCATCCGCAGGTGCAAAAACACCAGCAACAACAATATCAGTAGTGACAAATCCATTCCAAACTCTCCGTTAACCATCCGAAACCATCCCGAGCCCCTCGAGACCCCAACCAAACATACCAATGCATCATATATGATCATTCAAACTTAGTCGAGCCTCCGAAACATCAAACACAATATCAGAACCCCAAAAAAACACATCGAATTCAAGCCTATGAACTTTGAATTTTCTAAATTCCACCAACTATGTCGAAACTACCCAAAACAACTCTGATTAACCTAAAATTTTGTAGACATATCCAAAATGATATTACTAACCTTTTCCAACTATCGGAATTCCATTCCGACCCCGATAGCCTATTTTCCACTACCAACCGGATGTCGCCAAAAACTAGCTTTCGCCAATTCAAGCCTAATTCTACACCGGACATCACAAAAATATTCCAAACACACTCCTAAGTCCCAAATCACCTAAAAAAGCTATCCGAGCCATAAAATCTACATTCCGAGGTCATTTCCCAATAAGCCAACTCTCAGTTGACTTTTCCCATTATAAGGCTATCTTTAAATAATAAGTTACTGAATTCTCATTTAACCATTCCGATTTCAATCCTATCGACTCTAACACATAAATAATAGAATAACCAATCCATGACAAGTCAATGACATCAATAAAAATACAAATTCTACGTAATGACAGACGGGGTCGTTACACATTGTGAGCTCGTGAGTGAGACTGGAGAGATTGATGACTTAGTGAGGCCGAGAGCCTGATTATGAGTGACATTATGGGATCGGGATGCACGCCGTAGACGTTATACTAATTTTATGATAGCGCTTAGGCTGTAGGAGCCCTTCCGGAGTCTGTATACACCCCCAGTGAGCACGCTTGATTATAGTGAGGGATGGATCTTTTCTGAAGCATTTATATACCTGGGGATGGAACTTCCCCACCGAATGAATTTTCCCCTATTAAGTACTGAGTGACTGTTGGTCAGGTGATGTATATATTCTGGGATGGATCTTCCCTGGCCGGATTGTCCATATACAGTACTGAGTGATTGAGCATGATGAGTGGAAAGTATGAGGCAGTGAGGATTGAGTACTCTGAGAGTGTGAGTACATGAGTTCATCTCTGAGATACATGGCATTGACATGCACACATGACATACAGGCATAGAGATGCATTTTCCTCATGCTGTACGATATCACATTATTCATGACTTTTCACATATATTGATATGTGGGCATAAAGAGGCATTTAACACTTGCTATCTTGAAAGAAAATGAAACATCTTATTTATTGTGGAAAGGATTTTTGGAAAAATTACAGTTTTTAAACTATCTCATATTTTTCAACGATTTCGGTAAAGGATTTGGGTTTTGAAATATTTGAAAAGCGGAACTATTTTCGAATATGAATAAGCTTAGCATTTTAAATTTCGAGTTACTTCTTTTATTACATGCCTTGTATTGTTATGAACTGGTGTTGGTTATTGGTGTTGGACCCGACCTATGTTCCAGCTCGTCAATACTTTCAATTTAGGGTTAGGTCTGTTACTTATTGAGTACATGGGATCGGTTGTACATAAACTACACTTCTACACCTTGCGTGCATATGTTGACTGCTGACGTTGATGTGATCGACGCGAGTTGGAATTGAAGATGTACATTTGTTACGGTTGTAGCTGCCTCTTATTCATGATAACCTTAGATCTATACAACTCTGTTTATGTACTTTTCAAACAGATGATGTATTTCAGCTTTGTAAACTCTATTCTTAGAAGCTCATAATTTGTACTACCAATCCTTGGCGAATGTATATGATTCAGATAATTCTTTTTGTTTTGTTAATAGAATTGGAATTGGATAGTTATTAGTTGGCTTACCTAGCGAGTTGAGTTAGGTGCCATCACAACTAGTGGACTTGGAGTCGTGACAGATTGGTATCAGAGGTCTAGGTTCATAGGTTCTACAAGTCATGAGCAAGTGTCTAGTATAGTCTTGCCGATCGGTATGATGACGTCCATACCTATCTTCGAGAGGCTACAAGACATTTAGGATATACTTTCCATCTTTCTTTCCTATCGTTCGACAGTGATTCAGCTTGAAGCGTAACTCTTTGAATTTCTTCCACGCATTCGTATATGCACATGAGCACTTGGTATCAGTTGTGCATCGAAGGATTTTGATTCAATGGTTGAGGTGCGAGATGTGACTTTGGCGTGCTGATAATGAGCCAGTCTGCAGGACTTGAGGACGGTTTTGACTGTAGCTTGAGCACGGAGATTTCGATTGTGTGAGCACGTGCTTTTGGGACTTATATGTTTGGTGGTGTCCCCACTAGTGGAATTTGTGATTGGATGACTATGTGGTGAGTATGAAGTGACTACGAGATGTGTTCAGATTGATCGAATGTTTCGAGAAGAGTTTATTTGAGGTGTAGAAAAGACTATTGGGTGTTTGGTTTCTATTTTGATGTGACGTATGGTTCCGAGTTATGAGTGTATTGAAGGATCTTTCATGTTTCTTAATGCCGGAACGAATTAGGTTCTCGTGTCTTATTATTGAGATCAGACTCAGGAAGATTAAACGATTTCATAGTAATTGTGGTTGTGAACGGGTATGAAGAGATGTCAAATTGAGGCTAAGTAGGTGGATTACCTCCTGCGGGGTGTCCTGAGGTTGTGTGATCCCTGTGCTATTTTGTAGAGAGTTCCTTTTGCCAGTGAACTATATGTGTTACAATTTGAGCTTGGATCGCTTATGGGAGTTGGCTTGGTTGTTACCAGGGTGAATGCGAGATTTGCAGATGATTTGATGGACTACTGGATTGTGTATGTGAGCTTATGAAGGGTTCAGTTGAATTTCACTATGGTATTGTGGCAGTAATAGAGTGGTTATTCGTGAAGGATATAGTGTGCATGGAGTAGGAATTTGCTCGGTTGCTTAGGAGTGTGGGTTACTTCTTGGGGTGTTGGTATGCTAATGGGGAACAGGTCGTTCGGCCCGTTTAGTAGGTTGAATTGATATTGGAGTAGAGTAGATGATTGTGGAGAATGGTTCTAATGGATTCAAGATTTATATGTAAAAATTGGGAATTTTTAGGATTTGTATATGGCTAGAAACTGAGATTTACAGTGGATGGTGTCAAGGCTTGTGGCATTTCTATATCATTATGGATTCTACATTTCAGCATTCAAGAAGGTGAAGGAAACGACTTTAGATTTGCAGAAGGTCTCTTCGTAGTGGGTATCTTGGTTGTGGTACTTTAAGGGTGCTGGAGAGAGAATTCAGCGGCTTATGGGCTTTAGGACAGGGTGGTTTTATGCTAGAGTTTGTGGGGTGAGTTTTGGTTAAGGATCGTGGTGTTATAGCAAGGAGAAGTATCAATTTGAAGGAAATTTGGAAGGAACTCGGAGAATTAGGACAACTTGATAGTAGGTTGGATCAGCAAAGTAATGGATATGATCGGTTCTTTCGGTGCTTATGATGTGGTAGGTTTCTACAAGTGTTTCATGACAATGCTCTTGGGCTTTAGTGACTTGCGTGGCTGGGTTGAGTTAGAGAGATTTGATGGCTTGATCATGTGCAAATGGGTTTCAAAGAGTTCTTGATGGTTACTACCACAATTCGAGGTGTATATTTCCTACCAGTGTGTGGAACATGTTGTGTATTATGATTTTCTACTGGATGAAATTAAATGGAAGGTTTCTTACTGATCGGGGTGTATTCTGCTTGGACTCAAGGTTGAATTTGAGATTTTTTTTTACTATTCATATGACGGCATAATAGGTATGGTGTTCTATGTAGGATTGATATTGCATGTGCAAGGTCACGATTTAGCTTTGTAAGGAAGGTCCAGAATTCTTAGGCAGCATAGACGGTTCCAGATGACTAGGTGAATGATATTACTATTTGGTATTTCTTGATGAGAGTGAACATTTCAGAAGGGGAACTGTGTTTCGATTTATGGATACTTCATTGGTAGTGCGACACTCTCCTGGTTGATCGACTGTTGATATTCAAATTTTTCTATGTTGAACGGAAGAATTATAGAAGTATTCCTCGTGGGATGATCGTGTACGAGATATGTGTTAGACATTCAGGCGGTGGATTTGGGTTCAGATATGGTGATTCATGTGTTCTCTGGATTTCGAGACAAAGAGTTTTCAGAAGCAGATTGTTTCATAGTTGTGGACTGTGAAGTTGTGACCTGAGCTAGCCATATGATAGTATGTGTTATGATTATGTCATTGTGTACTTTCAGAGGGTTATTTATCAATTTGTGGGTGACCAGAGATGATTTGGGGATCCATTGATAGGCCCAATTAAGATTTGTATTCTACACCGAGTCGGATCAGTTGGCTCCACACTGCTATTGTAGAGGGATGTGTCATTCGGTCATTATTGAGATTATTGTGTTCCTATATGATCTATGTGTGTGATTCGTTGGTTATATGCACAAATAGTGCGGTTCTATTGTGGTCTTATAGCGAAATTTGAGCGAGATGAGTAATTGGGTATTGCATGATTGATGGCATATTGGTTATGTTCTTTCGGGTTTGGTGTGCATTGCATCATTTGCTTCTCCGTGGTTAAGGTAATGCACTTTGAGAACTTAATGTCGAATTGCGAAGGGTTATTGATTTTGAGCAGGGTGGCTTGAGGTATATGATATGGACCGGTGTTTGGATGGGGTCACGCATTACAACAAAGTTATGTTGGGATATGATCCTTTGTGTTAGATTCGTGTGTTATGGTTTCACGGTGTGTGATGGATTTTTTTTCAGCGTTTTGTTATGGCGGTACTTGTTAATCTTGCGGGACAGTTCTCTCGTTTGAGTCATTTTCCAGGATTGCGTGCATTGGAATGTTGCTTATTGGTGCACAGATCGCACGGGTTGTGGCCTTAGATTGTATTGATGTGTCATGTCACTAGAGGGGTCGTGTTGGATGAGATGAGGTCATTGGACCTAGAATGGATAATATCGGATTTGGTTACAGCATGCTTGTAAGGATAATAACGAAAGTCATCTTAGAATTGGCTATAGTTCTTGTCGAAGGTGAGGGAGTTTCATGACTGGTTGATCTGATGAATGGTTATGAGTTCTGCATGTTTCCTTCATTATCGGCAGATTTGCATTTGGATGTTTCTAGAAGGTTTCAGCAAATTGGTGAAAATTGGAAATTTGAAGGGTTGGAAAGTTCATAAGTTGACCAGAAGTTGACTTTGAGGATATCATATTCGGATTATGGCTCCGGGAATTGGAATAGCTTTGTTAGGTTATTCGGGACTTGTGTGCAAAATTTGGGTTGAGGTGCGAATCCTCGTTTTGATGTTGTTATGTGTGATTTGAGCCCTCGAGTAGGTCCGTATTATGTTATGGGACTTGTTGGTATATTTGGACGGGGTACCGAGGGGCTCGGGTGAGTTTCGAACATAGTTCGGATCATTTCAAATGGTTTTTGCATTGTTGGTTTTCTGCTATTACCAGTTGCTTCTGACATTCTTTGCGATCGCGAAAGGTGTTTGGTCAGTGGAGCTATTTGTTCTTCGCGTTCGTGCTTCTGAGGTCGCGTTCACACTGGGTTGTAGATTTTAGTCTTCGCGTCCGCGTCCATGGCTATGTGTTCGCATAGTGTTGAGTTGGGGTTCGTCAGTCTATATGGATTCTTCATCGCGTTCGCAATGAGTTGTTTGCAATCGTGGAAGTTTGGTAGTGTGTTTCATTGTGTTCGTTAGGGTTTTGCCGCAATGCGTAGTGCAAAGTGAGTCAGTGTGGGTTTGTCCTTCACGAACGTGACGCTTCTACTGCATTCGCGTAAGAGGATGCATGGGCAGATTATAAAGTACTCTATTTCGACGGTTTTCAACCTTTTTTTTACATTTTTTGAGCTAGGGAGCTCGGATTGAGGCGACTCTTGAAGCAAATTTCACCATATGAATGGGTAAGTATTCTAGAATCAGTTTTGGTTATATTTCATGAATCCATCTTTATTTTTAGCAATTGGTTGATGAATTTAACGAGGAAATTGGGAGTTTTGGCCTAAAGTTTCATAATATGAATTTTTGAGTTTTGAACATCAAATTGGGGTTCGGTTTGAGTGAAACTAGTATGGTTGAACTCATAACTGAATGGGTTGTCGTATTTTGTGAGTTTTGTCGAGTTCCGAGGCATGGGCCACGGTGTGACTTTTGGTCAGTTTTGGGTTTTGAATAAGGATTCGATCTTTATCCTTTGGAATTGTTTCCTTGGGCTTTATTTGATGTATTTGCGTTTCTTTTGGCTAGTTTTATGCCGTTCAGAGGTAGGTACGCGCGAGGTCGCATTTTCGGCTCATCGCTTCCTTTGCTCGGTATTAGAATTTAGTTTGTTCGAGGTAAGTAACAGTTCTAAACTTAGTCTGAGGGTATGAAACCCCGAAATAAGTGTTATGTGATTGGTATTGAGGTGACTCACATGATAGGTGACGGCCGTGTGGGCGTGCACCATATGAATTGGGAATCCGTTGTTTCTATGGCACTGTATAGTAGTCTTATTTTGTTGATATCCGTGTTTTCAACTAATTGAGCTGTCAATCATGCTAGATATCATGTTTAGGCTTTATGCCGATACTGTTGGGACCCATAGTCGTCGTTTCTTGCTGTCATTTCACTGATTTCATTTATATTTCGTACTCCGGCATATTCATGCATTGATATCATATCTCACTCTCAGTTATTATTTATTAATACATCATATCATTGTTGTCGGACTAGTTTCATGACATTATGAACCCGTGATTGAGACTGGAGAGATTAATGACTGATTGAGGCCGAGAGCCTGATTATAAGTGACAATTACGGGATCGGATTGCATGCCGCAATGGTTATATTGATTTTATGATAGCACTTGGGCTGTAGGAGCCCCTCCAGAGTCTGTTCACACCCTCAGTGAGCACGGTTGATTATAGTGAGGGATGCATCTTCCCTGGACATGGATCTTGTCCGAAACATTTATATACCTGGGGATGGATCTTCCCCACGGGCTGGATTTTCCCCTACTCAGTACTGAGTGACTGTTGGTTAGTTGATGTATATATTATGGGATGGATCTTCCCTGGGCCGGATTGGCCATATACAGTACTGAGTGATTGAGTATGATGAGTGGAAAGTATGAAACAATGAGGATTGAGTACTCTGAGAGTGTGGGTACATAAGTTCATCTCTGAGATACATGGCATTGACAGGCACACATGACATACAGGCATAGCGATGCATTTTCCTCATGATGTACGGTATCACGTCATTCATGACTTTTCACACATATTGATATGTGGGCATAGAGAGGTATTTCACACTTACTATCTGGAAAGAAAACCAAACATCTTATTTATTATGGAAAGAATTTTTGAAAAAATTATAGTTTCAAGCTACCTTATATTTTTCGACGATTTCGATAAAGGATTTGGATTTTCACTGAACTATTTGAAAAATGGAACTATTTTCATTGAAAAATGGAACTAACTTTCGACCTAAGGTTAGGTCTGTTACTTATTGAGTACACGTGGTCCTGCAGATATTGACTGATGACATTGATGTGATCGATGGGAGTTGGAATTGAAAATGTACCTGTGTTCCGGTTGTAGCTTCCTCTTTTTCATGATAGCCTTAGATCTATAAAATTCTGTTTATGTACTTTTCAAACGGATGATATATTTAATTCATTTCAACTTTGTAAACTCTATTCTTAGAAGCTCATGATTTGTACTACCAGTCCTTGGAAAATGTATAAGATTCAGAGAAATTCCTTTTGTTTAATTGTCTTGTTAATATTATTGGAATTGGATAGTTATTAGTTGGCTTACCTAGCGGGTTGGGTTAGGTGCCATCACGACTAGTGGATTTAGGTCGTGACATTTATAAATATTTGTTCATCATTAATCTGGGCGACTTAACGAAATTGGTGGCTTAAAACTAAAATATATTAAAAGACCCTAAAAATATCTTTCATAAAACTCATATAATATTGAGACATAAAAAAAATTCTACATGGCTTTGATCTAGTGATGAGAGTGCAACGTATACTGTGTGGGTTACGCGCACATCATATGGTATTGAATTTTCCCATATACAAAAATATAGCATTAAATGAAAATGGTATTGTCACGACCCAAAATACATTAAAGATCGTGATGGCGCCTAACACTGGTGTTAGGCAAGTCAATAATTAAATAATTAACTTCATTACTCATTTTAATACTTTTGAAATCATAATTTCCTTCGATTAAAATGTAAGAGATGAAATTTACAAAGTGAATGGCAATATTTTTAAAATTTTAATATAGAATAACCCAAAAACATCCCCAAGACCTGGTGTCACAAGTGCATGAGCATCATCTAGGAAGTAAAATAAAATACAACATCTGTCAGGAATATAAATTAGACAGCAAAACTATAAATAAACTCTGAATGAGGCTCTGTTGGTTGCGGATCGTAACCTGAAATGCAGCTCGCGGCGAGTCCCCACATCATCCGTGCCTCCGCGCCCAAAGGACCATCGGACAGAAACGTATCTGCACAAAAATGTGCAGCAAGTGTAGTATGAGTATGTAAATCCACGTGTACCCAGTAAATATCTAGATTAACCCAGAGGAGTATTGACGAGGGGTCGACATCGACACTCACTAGTGGTCCAATAATATCAGGTACAGTAAGGAGGCGAACAAATATGAGGCAGAGTAAATAAATAAAATAAACCAGTATAAATATGTGGTACAATTCTCCTCACTACAATAAACTCAAGCTCTCAATTAGCAAATTCCTCCTCAACCGGAGCACATATAAATATGTATAATGGACCTCACCAAATAGGTTGTTGTAATTCGAATTAGGGAAAAACTCAAAGATACCCTGGCTTCTTGCCAAATATTACGCACGATTACATAAGGAATTTTATAGAAATGTCGAGGTATACGAACCGATCCAACATAAATATTAAATTGTGCGCTGCCGAGGGTCGAACGACAAGAACCATAGATGCATCTATTAAACTGACGAGGCGAACGGTCCGCTCCCATAAGAGTATAGTACATCAATCCTGCCAAGGCGAACGACTTGATCCCATCAGAATAAGAAGCTTAAACGGGTCCTTGACCCTCATTCACGAATAAACATGTGAGTTATAATTTTTAAGGAAAAAGGCTGGATGAAAACGCGTAACGCGTGAGAAATCCGTAAAAGGAATACCATTATTCCGTGGCAAATCATGAAACTCGCAAAAACTCTGCAATAGCAAGTCTATCACTCTACGCATGTCTAGTCTCAAGTTGTAATGCGAAATAAAAGAATTAAACGAGCAAACCATAGTACAAGTACAACATGGTGTACCTAAGTCTACACGGATAATAACATGGATCTAACTACGTACGGACTCTCGTCACCTCGTGTGTATGTAGCCCCCGCAACAAGTTTCACATATTAAATATATCATCTAGGGGTAGTTTCCCCCTCACAGAGTTAGACAGGAGACTTACCTTATCTCAAAGCTTACTTTTCGGTCCAAAATTGTGCTTTAAATCCTCAACTCAGTGCCAAACGAACCGAAGCTAGTCAAATATTATATAAAATAGTCAATACATGCTCAAGAGTTCACATCCTAACTATTAAAGTGATTTTTCAACCCAAATTGAAGAATTTCTAAAATTCACCATCGAGCCCACGTGCCCGGATTCTAAAAAATTTTAAAGAAAATTGTTACCCATTACCTCATGAACTCAAATATATAATTTTTATCATATTCCATAATCATTTTTGTGTGTTAATCCCATATTTTATCAAAACTCTAGATTTTCCTCAAAACCCCATAAATCCCACCATTTTCCATGTTAAATCTACTTACGATTCGCACATTTAGCTAAAAAATTAATAGGGATCACTTACCTCTTAATGTTGATGGAACCCCTCTCACAATGCTCTCAAAGATCGCCTAAGTCCAAGTGGGAAATGAGGAAAATGGGCTAAGTTCTGAAATAAAAGCCCTTGCTCCAGTCGCGGATGTCAAATTTTGTCGCAAATACAATGGGCGCAATTGCGACAAAAGCACCGCAAATGCGAAGCAAAGCCACCCCTGCCAAGCTCACATTTGCGACCAAAATCTTCGCAAATGCGAAGAGGGAAGATTCGCAAAAGCAATAAATTGTTCGCAAATGCGAACTTCTCAGAAATTTCCCACCATAACAAATGCGAACTTCTTCCTCGAAAATGCGATCAAAATCTCGCATTTGTGAGACCTGCATCCCAGGCCAGAAACCACCAAAACCAGCAACAGCCTTTCATCCAAAATTGATCTGAAACCACTCCGAAATACACCCGAGGCCCCCGGACCCTGTCCAATAACATAAACATGTCCCAAAGCATAACACGAACCTGCTCGAGGCCTCAAATCACATCAAACAACGTTGAAATCACGAATCGCACTCTAATTCAAGCTTAATGAACTTTAGAACTTCAAACTTCTACATTCGATGTCGAAACCTATAAAATCACTCTGATTGACCTCAAATATTGCACACAAGTCACATTCGACATTACGGACCTACTCTAACTTCCGGAATCGAAATCTAACCGCGATATCAAAAAGTCCACTCCCGGTCAAACTTCCCAAAAATTGAATTCCAACTTTCGCCAAATGACCCCAAAATGACCTACGGACCTCCAAATCCACATCCGGACGCGCTCTTACGGCCAAAATTACCATACGAAGCTATTCTTAGGCTTGGAATCCCAAACAGACATCGATAACATTGAAATGAACTTCAACTCAAATTCATGAAATTCTTCCAAAGTATCAACTTTCCACAATAGGCGCTAAAATGCTCCCGGGTCATCCAAAACCCGATCCGAACATACGCCCAAGTCCAAAATCTTCATACGAACCTGTTGGAACCTTCAAATCCCGATTCCGAGGTCTTTTACTCAAAAATCACACCTTAGTTAATTTTTCCAACTTAAAGCTTCCGAAATGAGAATTTTCTTTCCAAATTAAATCCGAACTCCCCGAAATTCAATTCTGACCACACGTACAAGTTATAATACCTGAAATGAAGTTTCTCATGTCCTTGAACCGTCGAACGATGCGCTAGAGCTCAAAACGACTGATCGGGTCATTACAGGTAAAAGGGTTGAGCCTATTATCCATCGTATTTTGAATCTTATGACACTTGTCTCGGAGATTTCTTAGTTAAAAAAGATGAGACACAAAAGAACATCAATCAAATGTGACAAAAAGGAATAACTAATTTAGAGAATTTGAATTGAAATTAGAAAGTAAAATAGTGAAAAATATGAAAAAAGACTATACATAAAGAAAGTAAAATATAATTGATGAGAAGGTAAATATATTATTTCATTTAGTGAGAGAAAAGTTTATTCTATTAAATCATTCAATCCTATCTCTATTTAAATATTTTATCAATAATTGTAATATTACATATATTATATAACGAGATAGTAGTACTTTATATTTTTGGGGCCTTAAATATTTGAGGACTTAAGGCAAGAGTTCCCTTGCCTTACCCTAGAAACGCCCTTGTTTAGATAGATTAAAGATTTAATCTTAGAAGTTTTTGATGGAATTTAGAGTATGCTGTGTTAAAAGTTAAACACAAGGCTATAGAATTCATGACATAGCAATAGGAGGAAAAGAGCCCAGACACAATACTATTGTCATTGTTAAATGGCAGCTCCGTGGGAGGAGGTGGGGCAAGCTAAACACTGACGGTGATATCCATTAAAAAGATAATACAAGAGGAATTGGGGTGGCGGGGGGGGGGGGGGGGACAATGAAAAACAAAAGCGGT
>ML369704.1:0-24420 GCA_005239525.1 Nicotiana knightiana | reverse complement strand
GGGGGGGGGGGGGGGGGGGGGGGAGATAATTAGAAACAACAATGTGGATTGAGTAACAGGGTTCACGGGGAAACTTAAGTGCACAAATACTCTTCATTATAAGCTAACAACTTTCTTGCAGGGTCTAAAGATGGCAATATCAAATAATCTAGTACCTTTAGAGGCCATTTTGGACTCGACAGAGGTAATATAATGCATCAATAATGAGCATTTGATATATGATCCTTTGATCTGTGAATGCAAGACTCTCCTAGTAGCTCTAGGCCATCCACCGGTAAACCACACATTCAGAGAGGCAAATAGGGTGGCAGACAAATTGACAACGGAGGCAGGGAAGCAATTGGAAGCAGGAATTAACTTTTCGGTAGTTCCTCCGGTGTTTGTCAATGAAGTACTATGGGCAGACACCCTAGGAACTATTTTTGAAAGGAACATTAAAAGTTACAATATTATAAATGTAACTTTGGATTACTCTCTATTTGGTACGATGAGCTTAGCTCCACAACAACCCAATGTAAGAACAACCTTAATTTAATATTATAATATATAAATATTTATCCTCTTGACCAAAAAAAAAAGGTTAAACCCAAGAAAATTACAATATGTGAATGGACTCACTTTCCGGGCTAATAATTATAATTCCGTTCACTATTTTCTCCTCCTCTGCTATTCACAAAGGTGGCGGACCTAAAAAAATTTTATTTCTGTATGTTCAACTATTTCTAATATGATATTTGCTACTGTAAGTAGGTGCTCGGTTAATATTTATAAATTTACATATATAAATAATAATGTATGACTCCAAAGTAATGAATACTCGAGCACCCGTAACTATAACGTAGGTCCGTTATTGATTCACGAGCTTAAACTATACAAAAATTAGATAATTTCTACTCCCTTAGGTCTACTTTAATTGATTTTTTGACTGTTTTCATACATATTAAGAAATTCATCTTTTAACATTAATTAATATAGAAATTGACCATATTAACAATTTGAATTGATTCATCGAAAATACAATAAATACTCCTAGGCTCTTTACTCCAACAACAACTTGAAAAAAAAGTTAATTCCTTCTTTAAAAGATAAATATTATGGATCATAAAAAAACTAAAAAATCAATTAAATTAAACCGGAGGGAGTACTTCTTTGAAAAAAAAAACGTTTCTCCTCTTCTTTTTCCTTTTTTGGGAGGTGGGTTGCGGGTGGGGGTGGGGGTGAGGCAGTGAAACATTAATTTAAACATTAAGTGAACAGAAGACAAAAATTAGCGGTAATACCAATAGAATTAGAAGAAGAACAAAACAATACATAGAAATAAAATTATCAACACACTTTCATCTTTGCAAAAATTAAAATAAAAACTTTAATTTATAAATAGTTTTCATAAACTAATACTATTCTACAAAAGACAAAAATCAACAGTAGTACCACTTTTGGGTAAAAAAAAGGGTGGGGTGGGGTGGGTAGTACCAATCACGAGATACAACTTGGTGTGGGGGTTGTTGGAAAGTGAAAATAATCAATCAGAAACTAAAACATCCTCTCATGTCGAATATAGTCCATACAATCCTCCAAACCTTAGCTTGCAACCTGCAATTTCAGAATAATTTATGACTAAAATGAGCTTAACCACCTTTTTAAATATATAAAATAAATAAATACAAATTAAATATGAATTAGTAAAGGTCATAAAATATTACTTTAAAAAAAGTTAAGTTTACTAGTCAACAACACATAAAACAACAACTCATATTATTAGATAATATAGTCAATAAGGACGAGCTAAGCAAAAAACTAAGTGTGAATAATTTGCTAAAGCAAGATTGTATTATCTTATGCATCACTGTGTTTAGTTATTGAACCATGAATTCAAGTAAGTAGATTCAAAAAAATTACAAGAAAAACAAACTTAAGTTTCAAGTATACAATATATTGAGCCACTTTTGCCGCTTCTATAAAAAAAATTAATACAAATTTCTCTTATGTCAAGTGGATTCAACAATTTAGACATAAAATAAAAGAACTTCTTTTGCCCATGACACAGTAGATTTTTCTGATAAAAAATATTTAACTGGATTTTCTTTGGACCATGTAATGTGTTGTATCAAATCAAGGTACAAATCAATCCATACTAAATGTTTCTCTACATAGACCAAAACAAATTTACTAGGCAAGCTAGCATCTAAGTGTATGTCCCAGTAGTCAATTAAGCGGGAGAAAAACCATGAGGTCTTAAGATCTAATTGTTGATGCGCATAGCTATCCCGTACTCGCGCTAGTCGAAAGTAGCATATATCTAGTGGAAGAGTCAGTACACACAAACTAACCCGAATACCACTAGTATCCCGTACTTGTGCTAGTCGGAGGTAACATGCACACATCCACTGAAAGAGTCAGTACGCTCAAATTGACTCGAATACCACCAGTATCAGAAAAGTTAAAATGCAAGCTAGAATACAGGTTAAAAGGGTATAAGAAATTGCATACTTAACTCAAATAGTCTACAAAGAGCAAGTGTAGCCAGGAGGTGGAGTCTTGCCACAAGTAAGAAGGAGTTGAAGTGCCAAAGGGACATAAAGGTTAAGATTTAGAAGCTTAAGCTTAAGAGTTGTACAAAGACAAACTGCAGCCTCAATTTCCACAAGTCCTTGAATAATTGGACAACATTCATTAATAACAGGATTACCAATCCCAATATGAACTAGCCCACCAAGAAGATCAACACAAGCTCCAAGTTTAAGTGTATCAATAGGGCAAGTTGTAGTCTCTTTTGGTGGTGATGGAATATTATTAATTGGTGGAATATTGGGAGTAGTTTTGGGTTTCTTGTGTTTTTTGCAATGGCTACAACCAAGAATGGGAGTGATTGAAGAAATTATGAGAAGTATGGAGATGAAAAGAAGAGATGTTTTTTTGGGAGAATCCATTTTTTTTTTTCAAGTGAGGAAAAGGGGATAGGGTTGAGATATTGGTACAAATGTTGATGTTATATAGAATGAAATGGTTTGAGTTAAAAGTGGTGAAAACAAACAAAACCTCTAAAACTTTGCACGTGAACAAGGGGGTCTAATATGGTCATGCCAAGTTTTGTCTGCTACATATAATATGCTCCTATCAATATTACAATTACTTCTACTCATAGCCGAATTCATAGACAATGGGCTCAGAATCAAGATGATATTATTATATAAATTTATTAATTTATCTTTTTCTTATATATATATATATATATATATTCTTAGCATATGCGGGAATCTGAATTACATTTAATTTTAGTCCTTTTTATGCATCAATCATGATAATTCATGCCATCACTCATTGTAAAGAATCATTATTAATTTTGTGGAGCATAAATAAACTATATTCTTATAAAGAAGGTTAATTTGCTGATATATGTGACATGAGTATGAGTTTTAACATGTGTACTGTACTTCGACCAGCATGAAAAGTAGAATAATCTTTAAAGGCAAAAACAGAAGATAAAAAGGAGTAAAGTTACTCCTATATATGCTTAACAACAGAAATTTTCCCACTGGAATTAAGAAGCATCTCCAGCAACGTCCGCAGCATTTGAACTCGCATCATTCGACGATGGAGGGGCACACCGTCATTGGCAGCGACATTCAAGCCTAATGCGACTAACACTTGCTCCAGCAGCTCGCGCGACTCTCCTAAATAAGATAACATTATAGCAATAATACACCAAGTCTAAATACATATCTAAATCAATCAAATAAACAACTCATGGTATGTCATGCTGTAATTATTATAAATTTTAGAAACACAAGAAACAAAGCTATAAGCCAACTTTGACTATTTATTACCAGTGCAATTTAACAAAAACCTGGTCCTTTTGCTTTTGGCGTGGCCTATTAGAGGATTACTTATACACTTTACTCTTTAGTACTAGTAACAACTGAAAAAGTAAATGTTATAAGTTAAAATATCCTTACTTAAAACCGTGGAACAGATTTAAGTTACATATATTGGAACTATATATGATTTAATCGCAAGTTCGTTACCATGTGTTATAGGCAATGATATTTAATAGGATTGTAACGACCTGGTCGGTCGTTTTGAGTGTTGTAGCCCTATTCTCCCATTTACTGCTTATTCTATATTCAATTATTGATATGTGACTTGTCGGGATAGTTAGTTTGGTTCCGGGGATGTTTCGAAATGAATTGGGACACTTAATCCCAAGGTTGGAAGCTTAAGTTGAAAGAGTTGACCGGATGTTGACTTATGTGTGAACGACTCCAGAATGGAGGTTTGAAGGTTCCGATAGCTCCGTAGAGTAATTTTGGACTTAGAAGTGTGTCTGGATATTGATTTGAAGGTCCGTAGTTGATTTTGGCTTGAAATGGCGGAAGCTGAAAAATTACAAATTTGGAAAATTGAGAAGTTTGACCAAGAGTTGACTTTGTGGTTACCGGGCTCGGATTTTGGTTCAGAAAGTTGAAATAGGTTTCTTGTGTCATTCATGAATTGTGTACAAAATTCGAGGTCAGTCGAAGTTGATTTGATAGGTTTCGACATGTAATGTAGAAGTTAGAAGTTCATAAGTTCATTATGCTTGAATTGGGGTGCGACTCGTATTTTTGATGTTGTTTGATGTGATGTGAGGCCTCGACTAAGTTCGTATTGTATTTTAGGACTTGTTGATAAGTTTGATTGAGGCCCCCAGGGCCTCGGGTGTGATTCGGATCATGTTCGGCGCATTTCGGAACTTGGAAGACTACTGATTTTGCTGTCACTGGTGTCCTTGTACGCGATCGCGAGAGTAGGGTCGTGTTCGCGAAGAGTATTTTGTGACATCTAGGATTTTGTTCTACGTGTTCGCGAGTTAAGGTCTGTGATTGCATAAGTTGGTGAATCAGTGAATCGCGAACACATGGGTAATGTCACGTTCGCGTAGAGGAAAAGGGACAGCTGGGGCTCACGCGCATTTGTTCATCGCGAATGCGTGAAGTCATTCGCGATTGCGTAGGTCTGAGGAGTCACTGCATCGCGTTCGCGTGGGTGTTTATGAGTTCGGGTAGAGTAAATTTTTGCTCAGTTGAGCTTGTGCTTCGCGAACGTGAGGCACATTCCTCGTTCGCGAAGAAGGGACGTCTAGCAGATTATAAAAATCTCAAAAAATGAGGGTTTGAGTTTATTTCACAATTTGATTTTGGAAGCTCGGATTGAGAAGATTCTTGAAGAGATTTTCAATGGAGTGATTGGAGTAAGTGATTCTAACTCGGTTTTGGTTAAATTACATGAATATATCATTTTTTCAGCATTTAATTAGTGATTTGGGTTGAAAATTGTAGAAACTTCCAAGGCTTTAATTTGAGGATTTGAAGGTCGAGTTGTGATCCAATTTGAGTGATTTTGGTATGGTTGGACTCGTGATTGAATGAGTGTTCGGATTTTTCTAACTTTATCGGATTTTGAGACGTGGGCTTGGAGTTGACTTTTTGAGCTGATTTTTTGACTTTTGACTAAGAACTTAACATTTTCATATGGAATTGATTCCTATAGCTCGTGTTGATTGTATCGAATTGTTTGTGGCTAGATTCGAGGCGTTCAGAAGCTGATTCACGAGGCAACGGTTTGTTGGAGTAGAGATTTGCATTGTTTAAGGCAAGTAACACTTCTAAACTTGGTTCTGAGGGTATAAATCCCTGAATTACGTGTTATGTGGTTGGTGTTGAGGTGACGCACATGATAGGTGAGGGCGGGTGGGCATGCACCGTAGGAATTGTGTCTCGGTGGATTCTGTGGAACCGTGTAGTTAAATAATCTTGTTGTTATGTGTATATTCTCCATGTGTTAGAGAAATTGAGCTGTGATTCATGTTAGAAATCATGCTTAGGTCATATGATGGTACCGTTGGGACCCACAGAGGTCGTGTTGCTGCTAAATTACTTGCTTAATTTGTAATCATGTCCTCAGTCACACTATCTTTTGCATATCATATCTCAGTATCTATTTCCATTTATTGATACATCATATCATCATTGTTTGGGCAAATTATCATGATACTTGTGAGAGCGAGAGACTGGAGAGCTTGATGACTGAGTGAGGCCGAGGGCCTGATTGTGAGGATATTTATGGGATCGGGTTGCATGTTACATCAGGCTTTATTGATTCATTCCATGGTTGGCTTATTATAGTGCTTGGGCAGGATCCACCCCTCCGGAGTCTGACTTATCAGCAGTGAGTGCAAGTGCCTACTGAGTGCGAGTGCGAGTGCGAGTGCGAGTGCGAGTGTCGAGTGATTAGGAGGATAGAGTGACTATAAGGATGGAGTGACCGTGAGGAATGAGTAACTGTGAGGGTGGAGTGAAATGGAGGACTGAGTGATTGATACTCTGAGAGTATGCATATGATTTCATCATTGTTATGTATTACAGTTGGCATGCATAACTGAAATGTAGATATCGACATGTATCATTTCTCATTTCAATTACACTTGACATATCTCACTTGTTTGAACTTTAACTATTGAACTTGAAAGTATGTCTACATTTATGTACATTTATTTCTGTATTTGGACTGTAGTTGTTAAGCTCGTCACTGCTTTCAACCCAAAGGTTAGTTTTGTTACTTATTGAGTAAATTGATTGCTTATACTCATACGACACTCTGCACTTCGTGTGCAGATCCAAGTACTTTTGGGTACGGTGGTTGCTGACTTTGGAGCTTTTATTCAGTTCGGAGATCCTCGAGGTAGCTGATTTGGTGTTCGCAGTCCTTGACTCTCCTCCTTTATCATTTAGTTTTATTTGTAATGTTTTACACTCCTAGACAGTGTTTGAAACTATGTTATGGTATAGATGCTCATGTACTCAGTGACGCCCAGATTTTGGGGAGTTGTGTAATAAGTCACGGTTTTTATATCAGCTATTTTAAAGGATTTACTCTTCAACTTAATGTATTATGTTTTTCAAATTCAAAAATTCGTGATTTGTTGTGAATGTCGGCTTGCCTAGTATTGCGATAAAAGCCATCACGACATGTAAAATTTGGGTCGTGACAAGTTGGTATCAGAACCTAGGTTACATAGGTCTCACGAGTTATGAGCAGGTTTAGTAGAGTCTTGCGGATCGGTACCGAGACGTCTGTACTTATCTTCGAGAGGTTCCTGAACCATTAGGAAAAACTTCACTTTCTTGTGTTCTTGTCGTGCGGATTTTTTGATTTCGGAAACTAAATTTCTGTTATTCTATTTTCTCACAAATGGTGAGGACACGTGCTACCGGATTGGGCGGACGACCATCAGTCCAACCAGTTAGGGCCACGAGAGGCCGAGACCGCGGTAGAGGCTGAGGTGCAGCTGGTACAACAACTAGAGCAACACTTGCAGACCCACCAGTCGCTCCGGCTCAGGAGCGGGTTCTAGATGTGGTTGAGCCAGTGGGGCCAGCTCAGGCACCAGCTGTGCCCATTGTGATTCTAGGCCTTCAGGAGGCTTTGTCCCAGATACTAACTATTAGCACTATCCTTGCTCAGGCGGTTTCTGTTCAGACCACGCCAACCACTTCTCAGAACGGGATAGGTACTCAGACCCCCACCGCCCGTACTCCAGAGCAGGTGGTGCAGGTACTTCAGACACCGGGGGTGCTAACCGCCCAGCTGATTGTAGTTGCTCAGGACTAGGTGGGTCCCGTTATGAGTGATGAGGATCAAAAGAGACTAGAGAGGTTTTGGAGGCTCAAGCCTCCATCGTTCAGTGGGGCTGAGTTAGAGGATGACCAGGATTTCTTAGATAGGTGCCAGCAGATTCTTCGCATGGCGGGTATTCTGGAGACTAGTAGGGTCTCATTTACTATTTGTCAGCTGATGGGGGAACCTTTTAGATGGTGGGAGGCCTATGAACGGAGCAGGCCCGCCGATGTTGTAACCACTTTCTTGGCACGAGTTCTCCGTTCTCTTCTTGGAGAAGTTTGTGCCATCGGCCCGCAGGGAGGAGTTGCATAGGCAGTTCGAGCAGCTACGCTAGAAGGGTATGTTTGTGACCCAGTATAAGATGAGATTTTCAGAGTTGGTTCGCCATACGATCTGTTTGGTTCCACTAAGAGGGAGAGGATTAGGAGGTTCATTGATGGCCTCAACTATCAATTGTGTTTTGTTATGACTCGGGAGAATGCATCGGGTGCTAGGTTCGATGAGATGGTTGATATTGCTCGACAGCTAGAGTTGTTCCATAGTTAGGAGAGTGAGGATATGGAGGCCAAGAGGCCTCGTGGTTCAGGTGGTTTCAATAGTGTTTCTTCTGGGGGCAGTCCTACCACAGCAGGGGTCGTCCTTATAGGCCCGCTCAGATGGCTCGTCCAGTTCATCGTGGTTCATCAGCTAGCCACGGTTCATAGAGTGCTCATTCGGGTCACTTATCTCTTAGTGTCCTTCCATCTCAGAGTTCATCCCCTGCTCCATCTCAAGTTTTATCTGTGCCGGGTGTTTCTAGTAATTATTCTGGTACTCAGGCCCCATTCAGCCCCCATCACCACCACCGGGAAGTTGTTGATTGTGGGGAGTTTGGTCATAACCACTATAGATCTTCCAAGATCCATCTACACATAACAAGGCAATCAGGATCAAATACTTCCAAATCAATCAAATTACAGTGGCTGTCAAGCCCGCATGTACAACCACGAATTACCTGCATAGCTCGACATACCGAAGGAACTGATCATTTCCAAAACCATGGTGATTCAAACCATCACTAACTGATCCAACTTCTTCCAAATGTACTCTCGACTTGCCTGCGATATAATAATATCCTCATTCAAGCACATAACACATCTCAAACAACATTCGTCCTGAGTGACCCAAATTACGAGACCACGTCGTCTCCGTATCCATAAGCCAATTTATACCCTCTTCACGCTCAATAGTATCTCCAACTGATAAACATGCACTGATTAGATCTTCGGAGAATATGAAGTTGTTTCTCCCATTTCTCTGATACCGCACCGCAGACCTGATGCTAACATAGAAATTCCCTAAGTGTTCTTCACACTCTGTTGCAAAACCCAGTCCTCAGCCACATAACGAGCCCAAAAATATTTAAACACCACACTTAAATTCTCTAACCCATTAGAACCATCATTGAGAGTCCCTTACTCCGACCTGATCCCGAATATATAACCAAACTCTAGTGCTCTTCTAGCACATGAACACTCTCAAGGAAGCAACCAGACAAATTCTTTTCCTTGCCCATCACATCCATAGGAAGAATAAATTCTGAGTCACCCCCAACACCTACACCGAAGTCAATAAGGCGAAATGTAACACATATACGTCAAATTCTTCTTAGTCATAACTAATCCACCAATGCACCGATAACCAGAAACTACACAAACACACCACCACGTGACTCTCTCATAGACGATAGGCTCCCCCACTTAGCTTTACGCTACAACCACATAGATGCAGAACTCACAATGACCTCTTCTTCCCAGTTTCCACAATCTCGTACCATTGCTCAGCCAAATTTCTCATAACTTCTTATTGGACTAATCATAACACATCTGTAATTATCCGCCATAATTGTATACTCAACCTCCTAACCATCATACCATCTTCTTCAAGTGATCTAAGTTCACCTCGCAGTACATTCATTCCATGTTGGGCAGAAGGTAAAACTTTTCGTAGGAACCTCATCAAAAATCACGCAAGCGCTAACCTGCTCACAGAAGATAGCCCACTTGTGTACCCTCATCTCGACCTCCTCTAACTCCATTGCTATAGTTGCATCCATCATGAAATCAACTAACCTCCCTAGGTCCACATTGACCCGACATCCGTAAGAATTCCTTCATAACATCACCCGAAGGTCCAAAATATTTTATCAAGCACTTCTCGCCACATTCAAAATTTTCTAGGCATAGAGACTACCTCAGAGATCATCTCCTTCGAGCCATCAACACTGGAAACGCTGATTCGGTCCTGAAGTCGCCACACACAACCATCTCGGATAACTTCCTCTTAGGTTCCATCTAACAACGTCGCGCCCAGAGGCAAACAAATGAAGACCAACATGCCGATGAGCCTCAAAACATTCAATCAAGGACGGTGACACCACAATACTAACAAGAATACCTCCAAATTTGAAAGTATCAAATCTCGACCATAGGCAACACAAATACTGGGCTAAAATAACAGAACACCCCTCCACAGGGCGATGATAATAGCCCACTCAAATATGCAGGGAGAAACATCCTGCACCATATCTGTGGTACCATTACAACTCCTTAATGCCCAATTTATAGCAAGCACTCCATATCATATAAGAATGAGCAGAAAGGAAACGAATGCATAAGCCTCAATAGAATCAAATCTCACGATGAGGAATCAAGAAGGGAAGTGCTCCTAACAGCCTAGTAGCCTCTCGAAGATAAGTTCAGACGTCTCTGTACCGATCTGCAAGACTCTACTAGACACTATAGGTCGTGATGGCGCCCAACGTCGCCGTTAGGCAAGCCAACACTTAATTATTCATTTTATTACTTTTAAAATCATAAATCTTATTTAGATAGAGAGGTCAGTGCATTAAAACGAATCATAGTTACGTACAATTTAATTAAAATAATAAGTAAAATGTATCAATATAAAACAATCCATAAACAAATTATAGAACACCCCCAAAACCTGGTGTCACGAGTGCATGAGCAACTACTAGAAGGTACAATAACAATACAACATCTGTCTGGAATACAAGTTAGACAGGAAAATGTAAATAATTCTGATGGAGACTCTATATGATGCGGATCGTAACATGGGATGCAGCTCACCTAAAGTCCCCGCAATAGTCGCACCTTTGCGCCCAAAAGACCAAAGAAGTATATACCTGCACAATAAGTGCAGAAGTGTAGCATGAGTATGTAAATCAACGCGTACCCTGTAAGTATCCAGCTTGACCCCAGAGAAATAGTGATGAGGGGTCGGCATCCACACTTATTAGTGGTCAATAAATCAAATACAGTAGAAAGTAAGCAAGTATGAGGCATGGTAAATAAACAGTGTAAACAATTATAGGTACGTGGTACAATCCTCCTCTGAACAGTAAACACAAACTCTCAATTATCGGCTACTTCTCAACCGGAGTATATATAAAATGGTCCCCAACAGATAGCTCGTTGCAACTCAAATCAGGAAAACTCATGGATACGCTGGATGTTTTGTCAAATATTATGCACGATTCTGCCGAGGCGAACGCCCCATCCCATAAAAGTGTTTCATGAAGTTTCCGAGGCAAACGGCCCGATCCCATAAGAATATGATACTGCCGAGGCGAACGACCCGATCCCATAAGAATATGATACTACCGAGGCAAACAACCTGATCCCATAAGAATATGATACATAATCCTACCGAGGTGAATGGCCCGATCCCATTGGAATAAGAAGCTTTAATGGGTCCTTGACCCCACTCACAAATATACGTGTGAGTTATGAAATATAAGGAAGCTTTTCGGTGAAAACGCCCAACGCGGGAGAAATTTATGAGGGAAGCACAATTAATCTGCGGCTAATCAAGTAGCTCATCAGATCTCTACAATACCGGGTCTATCACTTTACGCAAGCCTAGTCTCAGGTCGTAACACAAAATAAAGGAATTCAGCAGGCAAGCATACCTCAACTAGTACAATTAAAGCGTGGCGTGAACCTAAGTGTACCCGTACATAATCAGGAATTCTAGCATACACACGTACACTCATCACCTCATACGTGCGCAGCTTCCACAACATGTAGCATATCACAAGAATAACACCTACGGGGCAAATTCCCCCATACAAGGTTATACATGAGACTTACCTGCTCCAAAGTTCCATAACCAGCTCCAACGCCTCTCTAACACCTCAACCAAATTCCAATCAATCTAAAACTAGTCAAACAATCATAAAAACCAACAAAAATATACTCCAACATCATAATTAATTAATTTGTAACAATTCCCACCTACGCTAGAAAAGTCAACAAAGTCAACCCTCTGGCGCACGTGCTCGGATTTTGAAAATTTACGAAGTTAAAATTTACCCATAACACCACGAGCTCAAATACATAATCTATTCCTAAGTCCATTTCCAAAATCGTGGCCAAAATCCAAAATTACCAATTCTAGGTTATTCTCTAAAAATCCCAAATATTTTCCATAATTTTTCATGTTAAATCCTTATGAAATTCATGAAATTAACTTGTAATGAGTGAGAATCACTTACCTCGTGATGGATGATGAAAATGGCACTCCAAAATCGCCCCAAATTCGAGCTCCAAGCTCAAAATCGTGAATGAAATACTAAAACCTCGAATAAGTAGAGTCTGCCCAGCATTGCTCACACATGCGAACCAAAATGCCGCACCTGTGGCATCACTTTTTCAACCACACTTCCTCTTCTACGGAAACTCACCCCAACACAATACCTCGCACCTGCAAAAACATTCTCTGCTTCTGCGACCTGCGAGCCTCTTTCGCTCATGCGCCTTCTCCCGCTTATGCGCCCAACGTTCCGCTTCTGTGCTTGCAAAGATAAAACTCCACATATGCGATCCCCTGCTCCCATCTCCTGTTTCATTTCCATTGCCTCTTCAGTGGCTCCGCACCTGCACCTAAATTTTCGCAGGTGCAGTCGCACCGGAACTTGGCCAAAACCAGCATTTCCTCAAATCCAAATTTTAATCTGTTTTCAATCCATTTCAAACCCGAGGCCACTGAGACACCATCCAAAAGTACCAACACATCCCAAAACACAATACGGACCTATTCGATGCCTCGAATCACGTAAAACAACATCAAAATTATGAATCAACAATCAAAACCTTTCTTTAAACATTTAAACTTCGACGAACGCGTCCGAATTATATTTAAACATCCCGGAATGACGCCAAACTTTACGTGCAAATCATGAATCACAATGTGAACCTTTTCCAAGGCTCGAAATCCCAAATGGACATCGATAAGACCAAATTCCACTTCAAATCAAACTTAGGAATTTCAAAAAGCTTCAAAATATTAAATTTCCATAATAAGCGTTGAAATACTCCCGGGCCACCCGATACTCAACCCGAACATATGCCCAAGTCCGAAATCATCATACGAACCTATTGGAACCTTCAAATTCCGATTCTGAGGTCGTTTACTCAAAACTCAAACCTCGGTCGTTTCCATCTGAATCAACTCCGAAATTTTTGGAATTCAATTTCGACCACACGTACAAGTCATGACACATAAAGTTTAGATATTCAAGGCCTCAAACCGCCGAACGATGCGCTAGAGCTCAAAAAAACCGGTTGGGTTGTTACATGTGAAGTAAATAGTATCCACCACAAATGTTTCAACAGGGTGAAAGATTTGAAAAATCAAGAACAATCGATTCAATCTTCATTTGACAAGTAAAGTGAGAAATCGAAAAGTGATTGTCACGACCCAATTTTATTATAGGCTGTGATGGCGCCTAACGGCACCGCTAGGCAAGCCAATAGTGAACTAACCACGTGATTTCCCTTTTTAATATATTTCCAAGCAATTAAACTTTCCTTAATTTAAAAATAATTAAGGAACAACAAGTTTAAAATAAAATAAATGAAAGAAACTGAGTGCAACGATAACCATAGAAATAATCCTAAACCACAAGTCTACTAGTGTGTGTGCCATGACCTGGTGTCACAAGTGTATGAGCACTAATAGATTATAAAAAACTCTAGCCATTGTCTGAAATAAAAAAAGACAGGAATGAAAGTAAAGGAGAGACTCTAGAATGCTGCAGAACGGCTCAGGAAAGCAGCTTACCACTAGGCCTCCGGGTAACGAGGGTGCACACTGGTGTGATCGCCAGATGCACTTGCCTCAGATCTTGCACTGTCAGTGTAGAAGTGTAGTGTGAGTATATAAACAACATGTACCCAGTAAGTATCAAGTCTAACCTCGAAAAAGTAGTGACGAGGGGTTGACTTCGACACTTACTATGGGATAATAATATGAATACAGAAAAAAAATCTAAATGAACATGGGATATGCGAATAATAATAATAACTCATTAGCAAGCAGGAACAAGAAATTCTTTCACAAATAATTAAATTCCAAGTAAATTCCTGTGATTAATAATTGTAACCTCACAAGACACAAGATAATATCAAGTATGATTAGGCTCCGAGTATTATTAAGCACGATTTACACCGAGGTCGTACGGTCCGATCCAAAATAACGTGTACACTGTCGAGGGACATGCGGTACGATCCATAGATTCATCTATTCTACTGCCGAAGCGTTCGGCCCGATCCACATGAAGGGATGACACTTTATAAGCATTTGAATTTCATATTATAACAAGGCCAATACACGATGTAATAAAATTTCCATTTACGGTAAAGTAATCCGCTCAAAGCTTAAGCAAGAGAAATCCGGTCTTTTACAATTCTTCCAATAAGTTTTAATATAATCTAGGCATTGAAATTAAATAGGTGCAAACATTATAAGTAATTCATGATTTGGGTCCTAAACTACTCGGATATAAGCATAAATAGTAGCTATGCACAGACTCTCATCACCTCGTGTGTGCATAGCTCCCACATTTAGAAACAAATATTAGTTTAAATCACCTATGGGGTAAATTCCCTCTTACAAGGTTAGGGAAGATACTTACCTCGTCTCAAAGCTCACTTTCCGGCCACAAATTCACTCTAAGGACCCCACTTGGTGCCGAACAATTCACAACTAGCCAAATGTTACAAAAATAATCAATACATGCTCAAAAGTTCATATTTTAACTATTAGAGTGATTACCCTACCCCAATTGAAGGATTTCTAAAATTCACCCCCATTCCCCAACCCACATGCCCGAATTTCAAAAATTTTCGATGAAAGCTGTTACCCATAACCTCACGAACTCAAATATATAATTTTCACTCAATTCCATAATCATTTTCGTGGTTAAATCTCATTTTTATCAAAATCTAGGTTTTTCATTTAAACCCAAAATTTTCACAATTTTTCACGTTAAAATCTACCCATAATTTGTGTATAAAACTCACATTGGGTAGGAATTACTTACCTTCAAAAGCTACGTTGAAATCCCCCTCTTTAAAGCTCCAAAATCACCCAAGAGTGCAATAAATGAACTCAAAATAGCCTAAGTCCTGATTTTAATCAGCTCTCTGCCCAGTGATCCTACTTCGCGAATGCGGAACGGGCCTCACGTTTGCGAAGATAAATCCCATAAAAACTTCGCCTTCGCAAACCGACTAGGGCCTCATGAACGCGGAGGCTTACCAGCCCTGCCTTACGCGAACGTGAAGAACAATGGCGTCACCCTCACCTAGTTCGCCTTACCCTTCGCGAACGCGGACCCCATCCCGCAAACACGAAGCACAAAGTTTCCTCAACCCAATTCCTTCACGCGAACGCGTGAGTCCTTCTGCGTTCGCGAAGAAGGAAACCAGAACTGGAATTTCTGGTTTTTCCAACTCAGCTCCAAGTGGTCCGAGGCACACACGAACCCATCGAGTGTCGCACCCCATTTTCTCGCGAAAGCGGGCTTTGACATGTGAAAACTCTTTTAAATGAAAGGTAGGGTGTTAAAAGAGAAAACCCGGCACCTAACGATTTTGAGGTATGTTAGGGCACTTATTATGCAAATAACTCTGTTTGACTAGTCAACGCCACCAAAGATCGGGTAAGGGCTCAGATTACTTCAAAGAGAAGGTGTTAGGCACTCTTCGAGGTCCACAATTGAGGGTCCCGGCCAAACTTAAGACTATGTGAATTATGTAATTAGGCTAGATGAACAAACAAAAGAGACTATAAAAGGTCAAAGAATTTCATTATAACACATTGAGAATTAGTACAAACCTTAGTATGACTATAAGGATACAACTACATTAGTCTATATTAAACGACTAAGTATGAATAGCAAATATATAAAGGAGGGGCGAGGGTTCCTAAGTTTTTTAGCCTAAAGGATCACCTCGTGCAACATAAATAATACTTCACAACTCTTTTTAGATAGGAGTTGCTCATATTATTCAGCGAGCATCTCCTACTACCCGATTACTATGTTGAAGTTGTTTACCTAAAGCATTCTAATTCAATTCTAAGTCGTGTCCTATGCGTGCACTACCCGTCCCATGTCTATGGTCCAGGAGGCTTTGGACATTTATTTGGGTGGTTCTAGACTTACTTAGGTTTCTCAAAAATGATAAAAATCAATCATGCATACAAAACAAATAGGACAGCACATAACAACAAAGAGTGGCTCATGTTAGCCTCCGCACATAAACAAAGAAGCACGCAGACTGATTTTCAGATTAAGCAGTGTACACTTTCAGAATTAAGACGTACTTGTTAAATCCTATAGGCATGGTTCCTATGTGATTCGGATTTCATGAATCGTACAAGCAGTATTGAAGCTTCTAGATTAACGAATTTACATATTAAAGGTATTACAAATCTATAGGCATGACATCTACATTGTTCGTGCGATGAGGCAGTAAAATAATTTGAAAAAAAACTTAGAATTATCAGCATTGATTCTGTAGATAGGCTTTCTAGGCGAGTGACGGTATCTTATATGCAGGATTTCTAATACTTGGCATTTGATTTTATAGTCTTATCCCTATAGGCATGCTTTATAAGTGAGGCAATACAATGAAGCAAAAAAAGTAGTTGATTAGTTGATTAAGATCATGTAGTCATGACATCTAGATAGGCATCCTACTAAAGCAATAGAAGAGATTAACCAATTGATTAGTTGGGTTCCCATAGGCATGGTATCTATATTAATAAAGTATATGTTATTACATCCTATAGGCATGTTGTCTAAATGCACAGTAATGACATAGGAACAAATGTGGCAAATACTTAGACTAATGTGTTTGAATAGTGTACGGATGAGGTATGCATGATTCCTATAGCCATGATTTCTATTGATGTGCAGAAGTAAAGCAAGCTAAACAAAATAGCACATAAAGCAAGTGAAACTATAGGCATAATTTCTACTAATCTCCCCATTATTCATTATTACAAATTATTACAGGCCCAAATGACATAGTATAAATCTAAATATGACTAGTTACAGAATGAAGCAACTACAAGCCCAATAGAACAATTACAGGCCCAATGCAGAACAACCCAGGGTTGTCCCCAGGCCTTCAATGGTCTTAATCTTCGTACAACAGCAGACCGAGACAATCAATTTCGTTTCCACTTGAGTTTCATGCCCAACGTGCATGGCCCAACACAATTAAGAGTTAACAAGCAAACAAATGAGAAGAGCAAATTCCATAAGTGATTCGATCAACAGTGGCAAAGAGAAGTAGAACCCCCAAAATCCCAGTGTGTCAGAGTTCCCAAGGGTTTCGAATGAACCCCGGGCAGTGCTCGCACTGAGAAAGAACACAATCGAACTCGAATGGTCATGGCTTTCAGCCGACCAAGGTCTCAGATTTCAAAGTATAACGAGTGAGAATGAAAGAATAAGAGAGTAACAATATTTTAATTTCAATGAATAAGTCTGTCCAAAAGAAATTCGGAGGAGGGGTTCATATAGGAGTAAAATTAAAAGAACAAACATTGAAAAATAGTGGATTAAACACAAATAAGGAAAGAAAATCGCATGCAATCAATAATAGAACAAGTAAAGGAAAACATTAAAATTCCAAACCCTAGTTTGACATAAATCAAAGAATCGATCAAAGTTCTTGGTGGATCGGCCTCATATCGCATTGTCATGAATGTATATAGGCGGAATACCGTATAAATATTGAATATTGAAGACAATTGCACATAAATCAGATCCTGGTACTTGTAAAAAATAGGCAAGTACTAGGTGATACCAAAATCGTATAAGTAACAAGGTGACAGAACATACATAGAAAGCAAATCATGGAGGATTTCCAATATCAAGGTTGTAATAGGAGAGAACTAAGGGATGTGGCAGCTAGGGTTTCCTTAGAGAAGAAGAGCGTAGAGAGGATTTAGGGGCGGCTATCTCTAAAGAATGGGGCTAGGGTTTTGGGGGCGGATACGGTTAAAAGGGTGGGGTTATTGTGGGTCGTTGATCTTGAGAGATCAACGGTCTAGATTAAATAAAAGGCGGTCGGGTCGTTTGAAGTGGATCGTTTGGTTTGGGCTGGGGCTATTGGGCTAATTTGGTCCGAAACTGACCCGAAAATTTGGGCTACAATCCAAATACACGAAATTCATCAAAACTAAATTATAAAAAAAAAGAATAATAAATAAAATTAATATACTATTTATGCACCAAAATGATTGAAAATAATAATTTGGCATTATAAAAATATAAAATGCTATTTTGATGTAAATAATGTAAATAAAAAGCAATTATGCGTGAACGTGGGCTATTATTGTAAAATTACATAAATAACTAAAATATAGATATAATTATATGAGACAATGTAAAATGATTTAAAACATGTATGTGAGTGTAAAATAATAAATTTGGATGATTACGCTATTGCATATATATTAAGAGAATAATTAGTAAATATTCAAGTAATTTAAATGCAAGAAAAATCAATTTTAAAGCTTTAAAATTAATAAAAATTATAGCAAATGCTTGCATAAATCTAGTAACTTAAATAATGGATGAAAAATGATATTTTGAAAGTCTATATACTATTTTTGAGAAATGTGAGGACAAAATTGTGTATCAACAGTTGCCCATCTTTACCCGGGAATGATGAAAGAGTTATCTGGTGTAGAAAATGATGACCAATTTTGGCCGAATTGAGTTGGAATGATGTGATTTGAAAAATGAGGCTGAACCCTTGTTCCTGAGTTGCCTAGATATCCCCGGTGTTACGGGAATCAGGTCATGTGTATTTCTGAATCCAACGGCGAGCAAAATCGATGGGGTTGTGATAAGAATGGTCGCATGTTTCGAAAAGGTTCTTTTGGGTAGGATATTGTTGCAAGTAATGGACAATTTTAGGTGGAGTCCTGAATACAAAATGAACGTTATGGGTGTATCACAAGGCAGGTATTTGAAGGTCATAGAGTAAAAGGTAGGCAATTACGGATCGTCAATTATGTTTGAAGCAGTCAAAGCATGTGAACATTGTGAACGGAAACCGGAGCAAAGATTACTCCTGTTTGTAGAACAGTTGTCTCCCAAGTTACCTGCAAAACTCAAAACATGGTGCATACGAACATATATAGGTTATTGAAAAATTTAAACATGATGCAGATTTCCTTTGGACCATGAAGGTTGTCTTTGGACGCTGAGGATGATGTCCTTAGACCATGACGTCCTGGTCCATGAATCATATGAAAAGGAATTCGCAGGCCATGAAATGGTACCCTCGGGCCATGAGGATGGTGCCTTTGGATTATGACGCCTTTGAATAATGGTGTGTAGTTTCAAGTGATCCTCAGGCCATGGAATGGTGTCTCCCGTCTATGAGGATGGTGCCTTCAGACTATGGTGCCTTCGGACAAAAATGGCAATATTTCACCTATGAAATGCAATGATATGATTCTTGGTCATATGTGAGGACGAGACAAGTCCAGGCTCAGTCTTGTATGAGATGAGGACAATGTTTAGCGCTATGTGAATAAAGGGTATAGTGTTTGGCCTCATGTAGTGTAATGGAGACAGTGTTTTAGTCCTATGCAAAGAAAATTCAATGCTTAGCCTCATGTAGGAAAAAAAGACAATGCTTAGTCTCATGTAGGGAAAGGAAGTGCTTAGCCTTATGCAATTACAGAGGCAATGCTTAGCCTCATGCAAGAAACAGAGATAATGCTTAGTCTCATGTAAGGAAAGGTAGTGCTTAGCACAGAGGCAATGCTTAGCCTCATGCAAGAAGTGGAGACATTGGTTAGTATCATGTAGAGGAAGGGAGACAGGGCTTAGTCTCATGCAAAGAAAAGGCAGTGCTTAGCCTTATGCATAATGGGAGGGAGGGCTTAGCCTCATGCAAGAAGTGGAGACATTGGTTAGTATCATGTAGAGGAAGGGAGACAGGGCTTAGTCTCATGCAAAGAAAAGGCAGTGCTTAGCCTTATGCAATTACGGAGGCAATGCTTATCCTCATGCAAGAAAATGGAGACAGTGCTTAGTCTCATGCAGAGAAAGGCAACACTTAGCCTTATGCAATTATGGAGGTAATGCTTATCCTCCTGCAAGAAATGAAGACAGCGCTTAGTCTCATTAATTGACTTTGGTACTCCGAATCGGCAAATAATGTGGTACCGAATAAAACCTGCTACGACCTTCTTAGTTATAGCTTTATAAGATGCGGCTTCAACCTATTTTGTGAAGTAGTCTATGGCCACTAGAATGAATCTATGCCCATTTGAAGCAGCGGGTTCGATCGGGCCGATGACATTGATACCCTAAGACGAGAAAGCCAGGGTCAACTTGTTGCGTTGAGTTCATTGGGTGGTACTCATATCATGTCAGCATGTATCTGGCATTGGTGGCACTTCTGAACATACTTGATGCAGTCTATTTCCATAGTCATGCAGAAATACTCCGCTCTTAGTATCTTTTTGGCTAAGGTGAACCCATTCATGTGCGGTTCGCAGGTTTCGGCATGTATTTCCTCGAGCAATCTGGATGCCTCCTTGGTGTCAACACACCATAATAATTCCAGGTCTAGAATCCTTCTATACAGAATTCTTCTGCTTTGGAAGAAATGGTTGGCTAACCTTCGAAGTGTGCGATTCTGAGTATGGGTAGCATGCTCTGGATATTCTCCCTTTGCCAAGTATTCTTTGATGTCGTGGAACCACGGATTTCTATCAATCTTTTCTTCAACATGAGCACAATAAGTTGGCTGCTTATGAATTCCTATTGGGATAGGTGTTTAACCAAAGAATTAGACCCTTTGACTAAAGCTTATTTTTAATATGAATACGGGTTACTGATAATCAAGATAATGGGAAAAATGAATAATAAACAATATTGCAGAAATAAAAGATCGATGTTAATTGTATTTGAGAATCATATGCCTTTACAAGTTGTATTCCCCTCCCTTATATAGGAGATTATTATAACGTACGGTTCTTGCTATGGTTACTCATTAATGACTAATTATGACATTAATGAGGAGTTACAAATGATAACGGTAATTGGGGTTCAGTTACATAACGTTCGAGTAATCAATTGTGGGTCCCTGAATCTACTTGTAACTTTGTCTAGATTTATTCTGACCGTTCCTCTCTCCCATTTTGATCAAGTTGAGTTTCCCGTGGCTGATAAGTTCGTGGGTTTACTGAATCGTGCCTCTTTGTACCGTATCTCTTCAAGGAGTCACGTCCAGCTATCGCGTTTTCTTATGTCTACGTGACTAGTTGAGTTGTCAAAAGCTGGCTTACGTGTGAAACTCTTTTTTTACCAATACAGATAGTCCCCCCACTTAACATATATTTAACGATTAATATTTGGTAAGTGGATTCATTTATGGAGGGAATATTTTGCCGCGGCTTTTCCTTGAATCATTGTATCCTTCTCTGCACCATAGGCGTCATTTTTCACTTCCATTTAATGCTCATACCACGTGTCCTTTTCGGATTGGTTCTGCATTTACTCAGCACCTTTTAGGGCTTTTTGCGGCTGTGCCAGTCCCGAAGTGACATCTTCAATTATGACTTTTCATCATTATTTTCCTTTTTCTTCATGTTTGACGGTTGTCTTCAAGTATAAATACATGTTTTCTTTTCTTTGCTTCCACGAAACACTTTTCTAACTTTGTCTTTTGTAAAGAACTTTCTTCTTTGCCTTTGTAAACATGTCTTCTTCAAACCAACCTCAAAGAGTAATAGATATTGAAAGTTTAGCGCCTTCTTCTGCTCCGACTAGGAGTCGGAGGGGTGGTAGACTTAGAAGTCTAGGATCCACTCCTTCGAGGGGCTCTTCTTCTTCTCAGATAGTTCCTTCCCCTTCCACTAGATCTCCAGTTTCTCCGAGATTTAGGTTTTCTCAGTCTTTGTCTAAAGGTAGAGGCGAACGCCTTCGTGAACCTGGAGTTGATGAAATTGTCCCTGCTGAGTTTGTTTTCGCTAGGGATATTCAAGTTCTTGTAGATCAATCTTCTTCTATTGATAGTGTAGAAAGATATCCAACCCCTATAACTGAGGGTCAGACTTCCCTTGTTCGTGGGGAATGCTTTTGGAAATCTAACTTTCCTGTCTATATTCCGAATAGTAATCAAAGAATAACATCTTACAAGACGGGATATTCTTTTGTTTATATGTATCCTTTCACTTTAGGGTTTAGACCCCCCATTGACCCAGTTATAATTTAGTTTTGTCATTTTTTCAATATTTTCTTAGGACAAGTTGGCCCGCTTGTGTGGCGAGTTGTCGCATGCCTTAGGAGTTTGGCTTCTTTAGCCTCGGTTCCTTTTACCTTCAACCATCTTATTCACCTCTACTCTCCTACCTTATTTCGTGAAGGGGTTTTTACTCTGACTGCTAGAAGCAAAAGAGTGTTGGTAACCCCTGGAGATGATAAGGATAGGGGTTGGTACCTCCGGTATGTTGTTGTTCCCACTGCTGGTTTAGTGGGTGAAGAAAATCTTCCCTTCCCTGAGAAGTGGAATCGTGCACGTGAGTATTCTTTAGCTTGCATTTACTTTTTCTTGTTTTGACTTGAGATGTTTTATTTAACACCGTATCTGCTTATTTTCCTTTTCTCAACAATCATGAATACTGTTGAGAATGTCTCCAGTATTCGTGATTGGGTAAAAAAATGGTTATCTATTACTTCTTCATAAGAAATATCTTGGAAGTACCTCGCTGGGAGGTATGGTTGGCAAGTAAAGACCCACGGTAAGTGAAGATTTTGTTCTTGCTTCTTTCCTTACTCGAGTCCTTTTTTTTGTCGTTTAACTTTTTTCCCTTTTTAATAGGATTCTCTGCTCGTGGGGCGTCTGCTTCCTCTATCCCGAATATGTCCTTGGCTCAAGCCCAGGAAATTATTGTTGGTTCATCTTCCTCAAAGAGGAAGATTAGTGAGTCTCGTTCCATAGAGGAAGAGGAAGAGGGTGCTTTAGTGCACATGCTATGGAGAAGGCGAATGGTCTTAGATGATGAGCCTACTGCCTCAACCTTGCCTCTCGTGTCTGTGATTGAGACCCTTGTCTTTGATGATGTTTCGCATTCCCCTATTCATGGTGGTATTGATCTTGCTCCTGACGACTTCCCTTTGGCTGCTGTCTTTCCTGCTTCTTTGAGAGAAGCTGTTTCGTCTATTCCTTTGGCTATCTCAACTTTTGTTGCTGCTTTGCCTGTAACTTCTTCAACTCTTCAACTTTACGTGTCTGCTTCTTTGCCCGTGTCTTCTCCAGCTCCTCAACCTTCCGTGCCTGTTGCTATTTCATCTCTGCCTGCTTCCATGCCTTCAATTAGGGAAGTAGGGTCTTCTAGCAGAGAGATGCGGCAGGTGGTAATAGAGGTTCCAGATGAGGGAAACCTTTTCAAGAAGACGGGTGAGCCTGAAGTGTGGCTCAAGCCTTTGATAGGTCCCGCTGAGAAAGCAAAGCTAGCTAGCCACGGTGCTCTTACATGGGCCAATGAGGTCGTGCATACCTCTTTGAAGGTATGATGTAAGTTATCCTCTTTCACTCTCGTATATGAAATTTACCATATCTGACTGGTTTATTTCTTGTAGATTAACCTTATAGGCATGGAGCTTATGAAGAGGATTTCAAACACAGACCAAGAGACAAGAGAGTTGCAGGCAGAAGTTGATAATTGGAAAGCACAATATGATAGACTAAGGATTGACATGGACGCTTTAGAAGAAGAAAGGAGTACCTTAAAGCGGCAGATGAGACTTATGGCAGCAGAACTAGCAGTGGAGCGGGCTTCTTGCAGTCAAGCTGACAAAGATAAGAGTGTTCTGGAGTCTTCGTTCGCGGAGCAGCTGTCCCGTCCCTCAGAGGAGATTAGAGACTTGAAGAACTTGCGGGGCAGAAGGAAGAATACTCAGGCGAGCTCATGCAATCACTCACTCGTACTCAAGAAGATCTTCGAAGGTCTTTAGACAAAGCTCAAACTTTAGAGGAGTCGATTGTTCCACTAAGGGCCGCTCATGAAGCTGCGGAGGCGAAGAATGACGGGTTGGGGGCTGAGCTTCAAGTGTGGGCACAAGATTATGAAGATTTGGAAGAGGTGGCTTATGTCGATGTGAGGTGGGCGTATATGAATTCTCGCCTTTACACATTGATGGAAATGAGTCAAGAGGGTTCTGACCTTAGTGCTGAAATAGCCAAAACTAAGGAAGCCATGGAGAAGGCTCAACAGGGTCATAACCTCTCTTCACCTGATGGTGAGATTCCAGCCGCTCATGCCTCTTCATCCTCAGTTGCTCTCGCTCCTTCTGCCTCTGAAGTCAACCCTTCTCTTGAAAAGATCTAGTTGGTTTATCCTTTTTTTCTTTTTCTTTGTATCAATTGGTGGTTA
>MDKJ01051376.1:0-48669 GCA_005239525.1 Nicotiana knightiana | reverse complement strand
TTATGGGGAGTGAGTTTAGCCAAGTCTGGGCAGCACCAGTCACTGAGAATAGAAACAACAACAGTTTTATTGCCTCTTGAGTGACGTTTGGCTGCCTTTGAGTTTTGCAAATTGATAGGAAGTTCTTTAAATGCTGTTGGGGGTCTTCAATGTATGACCCTGAGAATATCCCTTTGTTCTCCAATAAGTGCAGCATATTATTTGTTATCTAAAAGGACTCGGCCTGTATTTGAGGAACCAATATCACCGTGGCTAAATTCTCAGCGGTGGGTTGTGCCCAGTCATATAAAGGAGCCTCAGTGACTGGGTCTACCACATCATCCCCATGACTATTCCGGTTGTGTGGATCTTCCATGTCGGTTTCAATATGTTCAATTTGTAGTTGATGTTTGCTTTTCCGGTTGGTCCGATTTATGGCCCTGAAAAAATTTTCGGGGTCTGATAAGGCTTCAATTACTTCACCAGTCCTCGATGAGTTTCTAGGCATGCACCTGCAACACGTTAGCAAACGTTAAACTTTCAATGTGAAAACGAAAATTTGAAGAAAATTGACTATATTTCAGAATTTTGTATTTCTTCCAACTCAATTGATAATACCGTTAATTCCCCGGCAACGGCGCAAAAATTTGATCACACTCAACTATGTCTTATAAAATACTAAGAGGGCGTTGCAAATATAATCCGGGGTATTACGTCCAGAGTCGATCCCACAGGGAATTTACGTATCAATCAAGCCGTCAGAATATATAAATTTTACTTAATCAGTTTTCTCTAGACTTTTGAATATCAATTGGTGATGTATTATTATTTCTACTAGCAATAATGATAAACTAACAATGACTAACACTATGATTTAAACAATTATAATAAAGGTCTAAGGTTATGGTATCCCCCGTTGGTGAACTTACTTCTCAGATATTTCCTATCACTTGACTAATTCTTTATATCAATCATGAAAATTCTATCTACCATAAATCTCTCTCAAGTAATTATGATAATTTACTAGTTGTACTCTCTCAAGTTACGCTAGACAAATTGCATTACAGTTCACTTTACATTGCACCCGGAGTATCGTTATTTCTAATCCAACTTCTAAACCCTCGGTTATGACTTTCGTCTATACTCTAGGAGTGGTGTTGTTCAACCAATTACCTAAATATGCACTCTCTCTCAAGTAGATGCGTACTAAATAGGCACAGCTAATTGATGGCCATTCAATTAACTACAACAAGAACGGAGTTAAACAAATATAGATTAAACAACCAATCAAAACTATATTAATACCACCATAAGTTTGTCCCCCAACGGGTTCCACCAAAACCCTAGATTACGAAAATTATCTACTCATGTTCATAAATATCAAATCTAAAATAACTTGCATAATTGAATTACAGAGTAATGAACTAAGGAGATAAAAATCAATGTTTTGGCTTTGCTGAGTAGTAATCCACAGGTTTTCCTTTACTTTACCGATTTCCTCTCTTCGAATCCTTAGTATGTCTTCCGATCCCTCTTAATTTGTGTTTTAGGGGTCTATTTATATGTTTAGGACAAACCCTAAATATGTAGGAGACTTCTATTCCAAACGGGAAACACTTAAACTCGTCAAAACTCGGAATTGACCGAAACAGGGGCCTGGAGTTTGGGCCCTGGCGCCTGGATAACGCTAGGCTAAGGCTGGCGTTTGGGCTCTAACGCCTCCCTAACTCTAGGCTAAGGCTGACGTTTGGTCTCTAACGCATGGCTAATGCCAGGCAGGGTCAGGCGTTTGGGCTCTGGCACCCAGTGCACTCCTCCTCGCCTCTTGAGCATATTTTCGATGTATTTGTATCCATTTAGCTCGATTTCCATCTCCAATTCACCTACACATGAAATAGACTCTATTATGCACATAAAAAGTGTATTTTTATCATTAACGCACATAAAATGTAGGGCATATAACATGTTAAACCATGAAATCTAGCCTCGCATCAGACGCCGTGTACGCGAGGTGGCGAGTGCGTACACAGGTCATTGTTGCTATAATCATATTTTTACTCCCATGAAATCGCTCATTTTCATTCATATATTATTATTTCCTATCTTAATTGAGTAGATAGCCTAGGAGTAAGCATGCCTACCTGCTCTGACTTGATCTTCCTCTTATTCGTTACTAGTCACATCATGCTTAGGTAGTTTTACTCTATCCTTATCTGTTGTTTTTCCTAGATTGTTTACTTAAGCCATAATTGACATACTTCTGCCTTGCATATTTAAATTGGGACTATGGACCGAGATCCGGGAGCATTTCATATTTAAATTGGGACTACGGACCGAGATACGGAGCTTTCCCCTGTACTAAACTGCATATTTAAATTGGGACTACGGACAGAGATCCGGGAGCTTTCCCCTGTACTGCATTGCGCATCTACTGTTGAGATATATGTTGTGCTGAGCCGAGGGCTCTCTTCATGTTATTAAATCTTTTCGTTTTCGTTGATCTTGTTTATCATTGCTTAGCTATTTTTCACTATTCTAAATTGTATATTGACTTGTTTTACAAACTTAGTAGGGCCTCAACCTGAACTTGTCACTACTTGACTGGGGTTAGGCTTAGCACTTACAGAGTACCGAATGTGGAGGACTCACGCCCTTTCCTGCGCATGTTTTCCCCATGTGAAGATCCAGGTACCAGTTCCCAGTATTGTGGTTAGGAGTCGTCTAGCATCAGCCAGGAGACCGCGAGGTAATTCTACCGCGTCCGTAGAATCCCATGAGTCCCCTTCTACTCTAGTATAGGCATAGAAGATTTGTATAATTTTCCACTGTTCATTGTATAGAGCTACACTTAGTACAGAACTTGTGACTATGTTAACATTCCGGGTTTTGGGAAGTAAATGTATATGCTGAGCAGCTCCGTTATGTCTATTTGAGTTCTTTATTTTTTCTGGCTTTATTTTATTGATTCTGTCATGTTCCGTAAATTTTAGGCTTACCTAGTCATGGAGACTAGGTGCCGTCACGATACCTTTCGAAGGGTAAATTGGGTCGTGACAAGTTGGTATCAGAGCGTCTAGGTTCATAGTAGTCACAAGTCACAAGCCGGTTTATTAGAGTCTCGCGGATCGGTGCAGAGACGTCCATATCTATCTTCAGGAGGCTATGTAACTGTTAAGAACAATCAAATTCTTTCGAATTCCTTATCGTGCTAGTTGATGTCATCAAGTTCTTAAACTCTATTCTATTCTTGCTTGCAGATGGTTCGTACCCGTACCAGACGTACTGATGACCAGGCACTCGAGCCCCCAGTCAGAGCCACTATAGGCAGGGGTCGAGCACGCAGTGCAGCCCGAGCACCGGCTAGAGCAGAGGCGGAGGAGCCCCCAGAAACTACAGTTGGAGGGGCACAAGAGGTCCCTACTGTTACTCCAGACCTCCAGGAGACATTGGCCCAGTTCTTGAGTGCCTTTAGTACTCTGTCTCAGGCGGGTCTACTCCTGATAGCTCCTGCTACATCCCAGGCCGGAGAAGGAACATAGACTCCCGTGGCCCGTACTCCTGAGCAGAGGGTTCATATTGGGCAGGTTCTAGAGTATATTCCTATGCCCTCAGCAGCTCCAACTCAGCATGAGACAAGGATGGTTGTTCCTGAGGCAGAGCAGCTCCGACTTGAGAGGTACAAGAAGTACCACCCCCCTAAGTTCAGCGGACTAGCTTCGGATGATGCCCTGGGTTTTATTGAGGGGTGTCATCGCATTCTCCGCACTATGGGTATTGTGGAGACGAGTGGGATTTCTTTCACTACTTTCCAGCTGAGGGGAGCAGCTTATCAGTGGTGGCGTGCTTTTGAGCTTAGTAGCCCGGACGAGGCAGCTTCACTTACTTGGGCTCAATTTTCCGAGATGTTCTTACTTGAGTTTGTCCATCAGAGCTTCAGGGATGCTTGGCGCGCGGAGTTTGATCACCTACGCCAGGGTGCCATGACTGTGTCAGAGTATGAAGTCCGTTTCAGCGATTTGGCTCGCCATGCACCATCTTTGGTTGTCACTGTCAGAGAGAGGGTTCGGCGCTTTATTGAGGGACTCCATCCCAGTATTCGGACCAGCATGGCCAGAGAGATGGAGACCGATATTACTTACCAGCAGGCCGTGAGTATTTCCCGGAGGATTGAGACTATGTTAGCCCGGGACAGGGAGGAGAGATAGGCCAAGAGGTCTCGAGAGACTGGTCATTTTTCATGAGCCCGTGCACTAGCAGCACGCTATGGTAGGGGTTTTGTGAGTCGCCCTGTTCATTCAGCTCTCCCAGCATCCAGCGGTACTTCATCTCCTCCTATACCTCAAGAGCCTTATTACGCACCACCAAGATCTCAGGTGCCTCCTGCTCGAGGAGCTATCACTGGCCAGCCCAGCAGGCGAGTTCAGAGTCAGCAGCGGCCGCCACGTCCTCCGAGGGGTTTCTTTGAGTGTGGAGACCCTCATCATATGATCAAAGATTTCCCCAGAGCGAGGAGGGGCACACCACCTCAGACTTATCAGGTTGCACCCCCTTAGATTTATCAGGCTCCACGTCTTCCACCAGGTCCTCCAGCTATTCTTCCAGCCCCAGCTGCTACCCCACCACCTTAGAAAGCTCGAAGTGGAGGTCGGGGAGGTTGAGGTCACCCTAGAGGGGGAGGCCAGGCCAGGTACTATGCTCTTCCGGCCCGGTCCGAGGCCATTGCTTCAGATTCAGTCATTAGAGGTATTGTTCCTTTTTGTCATAGGGTTGCATCGGTATTATTTGACCTAGGCTCTACATATTCATATGTGTCTTCCTATTTTGCTTCACATCTGGGGATAGCCCGGGACTCTTTGAGTTCCCCTGTTTATGTTTCTACTCCGGTGGGAGATTCTCTTCTTGTGGACCACGTATATCGGTCACGTTTGATTACTATCAGTGGTTTTGAGACCAGAGCTGATTTGCTACTACTCAGTATGGTAGATTTCGATGTTATATTAGGTATAGACTGGTTGTCTCCCTATTGTGCTATTCTTGATTGTCACGCCAAGACCATGACACTGGCTATGCCAGGATCTCTAAGGTTAGAGTGGAGAGGTTCCTTGGAGTATACTCCCCGCCGAGTCATTTCTTTTCTTAAGGCTCAGCGAATGGTTGGAAAGGTGTGTGATGCATATTTGGCTTATGTGAGAGGTGTTAGTACTGAGACCCCTACAGTTGAGTCAGTTCCAGTTGTCAAGGACTATACTAATGTATTTCCAGCTGATATTCCAGGTATGCCACCCGATAGAGACATTGATTTCGGCATTGACTTGTCACTGGGCACTCATCCCATTTCCATTCCTCCTTATCGCATGGCCCATCCTGAGTTGAAGGAGTTGAAGGAGAAGTTATAGGAGTTGCTTGAGAAGGGATTCATCAGGCCCAGTGTATCATCTTGGGGCGCTACGGTATTATTTGTGAAGAAAAAGGATGGCTCGATGCGTATGTGTATTGACTACTGGCAACTGAATAAGGTGACAGTGAAGAACAGGTACCCATTGCCTCGTATTGATGATTTATTTGACCAGTTACAGGGTGCTAGGGTGTTCTCCAAGATTGACCTACGTTCTGGTTATCATCAGTTGAAGATTCGGGAACCAGATATCCCCAAGACTACCTTGAGGACCAGATATGGACACTATGAGTTCCTTGTTATGTCATTTGGGCTGACCAATGCCCCAGCAGCCTTCATGCATCTGATGCACAGCATATTTCGGCCTTATCTTGATACTTTCGTCATTGTGTTCATTGATGACATTCTGGTATATTCTAGGTCTCAGGAGGACCATGAGCAGCACTTGAGGACCGTGCTTCAGACATTGAGGGAGAAGAAGTTGTAGTTTTCTAAGTGTGAATTTTGGCTTGATTCTGTAGCACTCCTAGGCCACGTGGTGTCTTCGGATGGGATCAAGGTAAATCCGAAGAAGGTGGAGGCGGTTCAGAGTTGGCCCAGACCGTCCTCAGCTACTGAGATCCGTAGTTTCCTCGGTTTGGATGGGTATTATCGCCATTTTATGGAGGGATTTTCATCCATCTCAGCGCCTATGACCACACTGACCCAGAAGGATGCATTTTTTATATGGACTGAGGAGTGTGAGGAGAGCTTTCAAAAGCTCAAGACAACCCTGACTACAGCTCCTGTGTTGGTTTTGACTATCGGTTCAAGGTCCTATACAGCTTATTGTGATGCTTCGAGGATTGGCTTGGGAGAGGTGTTGATGCAGGACGGTAGGGTGATTGCCTACGCGTCCAGACAGTTGAAGGTCCATGAGAAAAACTACCTTGTTCATGATCACTAGTTGGCAGCGATTGTTCACGCCCTGAAGATATGGTGTCATTATTTATATGGTGTTCCCTGTGAGATATTCACAGATCACCAGAGTTTGCAGCACATATTCAGGCAGAAGGATCTAAATTTTTGCCAGCGTAGGTAGTTGGAGTTGCTAAAGGACTATGACATCACCATATTATACCACCCGGGGAAGGCCAATGTGGTGGCCGACGCCTTGAGTCAACATGCGGAGAGTTTGGGAAGTTTGGCATACTTTCGTGCAGCTGAGAGGCCTCTACCCTTAGATGTTCAGTCCTTAGCCAGTCAGTTCGTGAGATTGGATCTTTCTGAGCCTTGCCGGGTATTAGCTTGTGTGGTTTCTCGATCTTCCCTTCATGACCGTATCAGAGAGCGCCAGTATGATGATCCCCACCTGTTGGTTCTTCAAGATAGAGTCCAGTGTGGTGACGTCGGGGATGTGACTATAGGAGATGGCGAGGTGATGAGGATGCAGGGCCGTATTTGTGTGCCTAACGTGGATGGGCTTCGGGAGTTGATTCTTGAGGAGGCCCATAGTTCGCGGTATTCCATCCATCCGGGTACCGCGAAGATATACCAGAATCTGAGACAGCACTATTGGTGGCGAAGGATGAAGAAGGATATAGCAGAGTTTGTAGCCAAGTGTCTCAACTATCAGCAAGTCAAATGTGAGCATCAGATACCGGGAGGGTTACTTCAGCAGATTGAGCTTCCAGAGTGGCAGTGGGAGCGGATCACCATGGACTTTGTGTTTGGACTTTCTCGGACTTTGAGGAAGCATGATGCTATTTGGGTGATTGTGGATCGGCTGACCAAATCAGCCCATTTCCTTCCAGTACTGACTACATATTCGTCAGAGAGGTTGGCTGAGATTTATATCAGAGAAATTGTTCGCCTCCATGGTATTCCAGTATCTATCATTTCAGACAGAGGTACACGGTTCACTTCACGATTTTGGAGAGCCGTTCAGCAGGAGTTAGGCACCAAGGTAGAGTTGAGCATAACTTTTCGCCCTCAGACGGACGGGCAGTCCGAGCGCACGATTCAGATTCTCGAGGATATGCTTCATGCTTGTGTGATGGATTTTGTAGGGTCATAGGATTGATACTTGCCTCTTGTAGAGTTTTCTTATAACAACAGCTACCAGTCCAGCATTCACATGGCGCCGTATGAGGCTTTGTATGGTAGGCGGTGCAGGTCTCCCGTGGGATGGTTAAAGCCAGGCGAGGCCCGATTGTTGGGTACAGACTTGGTTCAGGATGCCCTGGACAAGGTGAAGGTGATTCAGGAGAGACTTCGCACAGCTCAGTCCAGGCAGAAGAGCTATGCAGATCGGAAGGTTCGTGACTTGGCATTTATGGCTGGTGATCGGGTTTTGCTTCGATTATCGCCTATGAAGGGCATCATGAGGTTCGGGAAGAAAGGCAAGCTGAGTCCGAGATTTATTGGCCCTTTTGAGGTGTTGCGACGTGTTGTGGAGGTTGCTTATGAGCCAGCCCTGCCTCCCAGCCTAGCAGGGGTGCATCTAGTGTACTAGGTCTCCATGCTCCGGAAGTATCACGGTGACCCGACTCATGTCTTGGATTTCGGCTCAGTCCAACTGGACAAGGATCTATCAAATGTTGAGAAGCCTGTGGCTATATTTGACAGGCAGGTCAGGAAGCTCAGGTCAAAGGATATTACGTCAGTAAAAGTTCAGTGGAGGGGTCATCCAGTCGAGGAGGCGACTTGGGAGACCGAGCAGGATATGCGGAGTCAGAACCCGCATCTTTTCCTAACTCCATGTATGTTTCTATGCTCGTTCGAGGACGAACGATTTTCTAAAGAGGGGAAGGATGTAACGTCCCGGTCGGGTTTTTTTTTTTGCGCCCTGATCCCCTATTTATCGCTTCTCTCATGTCTATTTATGTTATTGGAATTTGTCGGAGCATTGAGTGATGAAATCCGGGGTGATTTTGGACACATAGTCCATAAATGTGGAACTTAGCTTTAGAAATATGGTCGTAGATTGAGCTGTGTGAAGACGGATCCGGAATGGAATTTTGTCGACTCCATTAGCTCCGTTGGGTGATTTTAAGGTTAGGAGCATGCTCGGAATGTCTTTTCGAGGTCGGTCATGGATTTAGGCTTGAATTGACGAAAGTTGGAATTTCAGCGATTTTGACCACAGGTGAGATTTTGATATCGGAATCGGAATGGTTTTCTGAAAGCGACAGCAGGTCCGTAACGTCGTTTATGACCTGTGTGCAAAATTTGTAGTCATTCGAATGAGTTTATACGTGCTTCGGCGTCGGATGTGAATTCTAGAAATTTCCTAAGCTCTTAGGCTTGAAACTATGCATAATTGATGATTTTGATGTTATGAGATATTTTTTTAAGGCTCGACCAAGTTTGAACAAGGTACTGGGGTCAGTTGGTAGGTTTGGTTGAGGTCCCGGGGGCCCTGGGGTTGTTTCGGATGCCAAACGTGTGAGTTTTGTGAAATTGAGAACAGCTGAACCATTCTGGTTTTGGTGCCTCGCACCTACAATGATATTTCCGCAGGTGCGTACACACAGGTGCGAAGGGGGAGCCGCAAGTGCGACCCCAGGCCATTAAAGGAATTTCTGCACCTACGAGGGTATTTCCGCAGGTGCAGGCACGCAGGTGCGAAAGGGGTGCCGCAGGTGCGACCCAAGTCCATTTAATGAATTTCCGCATCTGCGATTGGGTTTCCGCAGGTGCGGCATCGCAGGTGCGATCCCAATGTCGCAGGTGCGAAATATCTGGGCAGTTTATATCAAAAATTTGAGGGTTTGAATTTCATAATTCCAAAGTCGATTGTGAGCTCGTAACTTGGCGATTTTCAGTGGGATATGAAGAGGAGGATCATAGGTAACGTTTTTTAACCTTAAAATCCCTTTATGTATCATTAATCCCTATCATTTTCCACAATCTAATCAAGGAAATTGGATGAAAAACCATGGAAATGGGATGAAATCTTCCCAAGTAGAAATCTGAGGATTTAGGGAGATTTAGACGTCGGATTCTGTTGATTCTTGTTCGAGTGGGTTCATGAGTGAATGGGTGTTCGAGAAATATAAATTTTATCCGATTTCGAGACGTGGGCCCGGGGGACTTTTTGGGCTAATTTTTCTAATTTCGCGTATTAGCTTATAAATAATTAGCTATTTTGTTCCCTTGATGTGATATTTACACCATGCAATCGATTTGAATAGATTTGGGCCACCCGGAGTCAGATACTCGTGGCAAGGGCTTGGTATTGAGTTGATTAGCACAATCCAGGTAAGTGGCTTGCCTAGTTCTGTGTTGGGGAGTTTCCCTTAGGCATTTTTATACTGATTTTGTTATGTGGACTCCGAGTACGCGAGGTGACGAGTGCGTACACAGGTCATTGTTGCTAAAATCATATTTTTACTCCCATGAAATCTCTCATTTTCATTCATATATTACTGTTTCCTATCTTAATTGAGTAGATAGCCTAGGAGTAAGCATGCCTACCTGTTCTGACTTGATTTTCCTCTTATTCGTTACTAGTCACATCATGCTTAGGTAGTTTTACTCTATCATTATCTGTTGTTTTTCCTGGATTGTTTACTTAAGCCATAATTGACATACTTCTCCCTTGCATATTTAAATTGGGACTACGGACCGAGATCCGGGAGCTTTCCCCTGTACTGCATTTCATATTTAAATTGGGACTACGGATCGAGATCCGGGAGCTTTTCCCCTGTACTGAAATGAATATTTAAATTGGGACTACGGATAGAGATCCGGGAGCTTTCCCCTGTACTGCATTACACATTTACTGTTGAGATATATGCTGTGCTGAGCTGAGGGCTCTCTTCATGTTATTAAATCTTTCCGTTTTCGTTGATCCTGTTTATCATTGCTTAGCTATTTTTCACTGTTCTAAATTGTATATTGACTTGTTTTACAAACTCAGTAAGGCCTCAACCTGACCTCGTCACTACTTGACTGGGTTTAGGCATGGCACTTACGGAGTACCGAATGTGGAGTACTCACGCCCTTTCCTGCGCATGTTTTCCCCATGTGCAGATCCAGGTACTAGCACCCAGTATCGTGGCTAAGAGTCGTCTAGCATCAGCCAGGAAACCGCGAGGTAATTCTGCCGCGTCCGCAGAATCCCATGAGTCCCCTTCTACTCTAGTATAGGCATAGAAGATTTGTATATTTTTCCACTGTTCATTGTATAGAGCTACACTTAGTGCAGATCTTGTAACTGTTGTGACATTCTGGGTTTTAGGAAGTAAATGTGTATGTTGAGCAGCTACGTTATGTCTATTTGAGTTCTTTATTTTTTCTGGCTTTGTTTTATTGATTCTGTCATGTTCCGCAAATTTTAGACTTACCTAGTTATAGAGACTAGGTGCCGTCAGGATACCTTTCTGAGGGTAAATTGGGTCGTGACAAAATAATGGGTCGGGTCATGGGACCCCGCAACCCATATAGAGTTGGGATGAGCTGAGCATTATAAGACCCTTCAAAATGGTAGGCTAGCCTAACCCAGCCTGTTAATTGCTAAAGCCCACGTGAGTCGGGCTGGGCGGCCCCGCTTATATTGACAGCTCTACTAGAGCACATGCGTGCTAATGCACATGTGATATTACAATTGTCTTTGTTGAGCAAACAAAGTTTATCGATATAGAGTCCTAACTTTATTAGGAGGATTAGTTTTCAACTTTTAGAGGCGGAACCTACTTGATAGAAAACAACGATAGAGCATTATAGCTAAATAGTTGAATATGTATACAACCGTAAGGGTAGACTTGAGGAGATTTGTACTCCAAGATATGCAATATATATAAAATTTTATAACTTCAAGATCCACAAATATGGCTTAGAACTAGAGAATGAAAGCTAACTATGACATGGGCTAATATTAGATATCAAAAATGTAATTTTTTTCAGAGTTTGAATTGTTCATATATTAAATACGAGTGTCAGAGACTTAAAAAATTATCATAAAGATGGTTAACTCTGAATGAAAATTAAATTACATCGTTTTAGCTCGTGATGATTCTATCATGTTTGTTAAGAAAGTTATGATCCTAATTTCACTGATCGTGGTAGGCACATCAGGATCTCATGCCTAATTCAGTCTGAATTACTTATGCATCATAGTATTCTATAAAGCGATATGTTGGGGAAATAGTGCAATATATTGCGTAAGAGTAACAACATATGAAATATTTAGGACGCGGTGTATGGATGTGTTCTAATACTGTCGTACGTGAGAGTATTATATAAGGGCATATGAATATATGTTTCCGCGTATGTGAGAATATTATGTAGGAGTATTTGGATGTGTTCCAACACTGCCTTATAAGAATGATGGAGGTATCCCAGTATAGGACTGTGGTCATGGAGCTTGTCTGTTTTCCAGTGTAATGGATATATGAAAGAGTATGGATAACCAATTTCAATACTAGTCGAATAGATATTATATAGCAATTGGCTCATGATCAATTTCTTTTGACCAAGTTCATTCCTCATAATAGTTATTAGCTTGTAATGCAGATCTTGTTATTTGAGGCTTCAAATAAAGATTGTGTAATTTGCTAGTTGGTTGGCTTGAACCTGGAGAATCATAAGTAAATATTCAAATTTTGTTTAGCAAGCCTTAAAGGATGTTGCTTTGAATACCGGAATGGTTACGGATAGAATAGAACAAATAAAACATATATGCCGAAAAAATGAGATCGTGATTGAAAGGTGAAAGAAGTCTTTTAAAAGCTTTCTCCATGAAAGGAGTTATGGGATTTGGTCGGAAAGGTAAGCTAAGTAAAATATATTGGTATGTATGAGATTTTAGATTAGATTGATGTGGTTTAGACTTGCTTTTCCTTTGAGATTATATGTTTTCCATATTGTGTTCCACGTGTCTATGTTGAGACAATAAGTACATAATGATAGCTATAAGATTCAACCGAGAATGTAGAGCTTGATGAAAATTTAAATTACGCATAAGGTTCAATATTTATTATTAATAAATAAGTACAACAATTGAGATCAAAGAAGATTGCCCGGTCAAAGTATTTTGGTACAATCATCCGACCGAAGATGCTACTTGGGAGTGCGAGACAGATTAACTTATCAAATATCTTCACTTATTTGATACTACAAGCATGACTTTAAACCCGTTCGGAAAAGAACGCAATCTTAATTGTGGAGAATGTAATAACTCGTAATTTTCTAAAAATAAAGGAATATTTTTTTATAGCCAAAGATTTAAAAAAAAAAGAAAAATAAGGATAAAAGAAAAAAAAAGTGAAAGGGACAAAACCCTTTAAAAGAAAAAGAATCCAGCGGCGCTGGAAGAATAAAGCAGAAGTAAGACAACAGGAAAATAAAAATACTGTAGGAGAAAAGAAAAAAGAAAAATAGAGATTTTTAGCCCAAATCATCAAGGTAATAATCCTTAACTTTTATTTGAGTTTATTACGTGATTCTGAGAATATTTTTATGGTAAAAATATGAAGAAATTTTCAGATATTGAGAAAGTCTAGCCCTAGGCTTCTTCAACCAAATTCATTAATTTAAAAGGACAAACGTTATACAATTTTGATTTTTGATTAGTGTTCTGGAATCCTCTCAACGAGGAAAATCTATTGGTGGTCGTGGTCTGAAAATTCTGACCCATTAACTATAGTTGACTTTTTGGGTCAATCTTTGACCGCGAGTTTGACTTGTGTTAAAAATTATAAAAATATCCATCCAAGGATTTTTGATTGTTCTAAATCCATTTTTCTATAGTTTAAGGTGATCTAGAGACCCAAGATTATAGTTTTGAATTATTGAAAAGAGCTTGGATTGTGAATTCAAGTTAAGTGAGACTTTAAGTTTTGATGCTTGCTTTTTCAAAATCCGTTTTGAAAGTATGTTTTGGCTGCATGGTCCATGTGTTAGGACGAGTGTGTGCTTGGCAGAATCGGTGGTCTTAGACCAGCCACAAATGTATATTATTTTGTGAAAAAGCTTAAAATTATTTATAAGTGATTTGTAATGTGGCGTAGCCTCGTGCTATGGCGTTGGGGCAATAAAAATTATTTCTTCGCTGCCGTAATATTTTTGGGTCATTGTGTCAGCGGTGATAGATTTGGAGCAATGTGTATGCTGACGTGGACTCATCGGGGTATTTGATTAATTTTCTTCCCCGCCGTTTATGACAAATCTTTATGATTTGTGCTGAAATATATAGTGTTGTTATTGAATAATTGGTTTGACCTTATGAAGTAATTATATGGTGAAAGAATTTATGTACATATTATTAATGTATTTGTATTTTCTAATACTTGTTCCAGAGGTATTCAAAGTGGCGGGTCAAGGATCTTACTAGGTTATATTTACGTGTAACTCGCTCCTTACCTGCATGTCTATGCACATACTATTGGTGAACACGAAGACGAGTTCGCTAGAGTTGATTCAGTTATTGAGGCGAGCCACCGCATTGTTCGTGGAGGCTGTCAAAAGAGTCTTTATCATTTATTCATATGATATCTTTTGTAATCTTTTAGATGCTCCATGGTCTAGTGTGGGATTTGGGCTAAAGTTTTTAATTTAATATTTTGAGATATTAATTATTCGTAATCAAGTATCAGATGATTTAGATACTCATTTAATTTATCAAATGCTGCAAATTAATAGCTAAGGTATGAAAGTATGGTTCGCCTGGCAGATTCTGTACGTTGGGTGCCAATTGAAAGTATAAGAGAGGGAGGGGTGAATTGTCGATTTTTCCTTCTTGTATCCTAAGCAGTTGACAAGTTAGCTAATTGTATACTGAAGGTAAGAACATAATATAAATAAAGCAGAAATAAAATGCAGGAATTAAAGATACTAAGATTTTTATACTGGTTCAGATTCAATGTAAATCCTACATTCAGTGCCCTTGGGTTGCAAGGATGTTCTCTTTCAGTATTTGAAGTTTTTTTATACAAGAGAATTGATGTAGATTTACACCAACAGCTTAGTCACTATGTTACTTCTCGCTTCTTGATACAATGCCCCACCAGTATTTGTCTCTCTTTCTTCTCGTATTAATTACACAATAGATCTAGAGTGAAATACAATGCTTGTTTGGAGTAAAAAAAAAGAGTGATAGTGATTTGTTCAAAGTATATCCGTTACAGGATGGTACAGTGGGTATTTATACTTCGTGAGTCATTCATGACTTGTGAATCTTGAGAGATTGCAAACCCAAGGGAGTTGATCTCATAAAGGAATCGTAGATTGATTCTTTCCAAGAATAGAATGTTTCTTTATTGATTTGCATTGACTTGTGGTCTTGATTTGATTCTTCCTTTGTCGAGTGGATATTCCCGTTATTTGAAATATCAAATCAAATCACTTGATTTCGGCTTCGATTGACGTCCTTACATGGAGGAATTTTTGGTGCATAATTTTGTGCCCTTGATTTCCTTTGCTTGAGGCCATTCCTATAATATTCGCCTTGATCTCATGCCAAATCCTTGATTGATTGTGCGTTTGATTTTACGCTACTTCTTCCTTTTTCGTCTTGATTTTTCTATGCCTCTTTTCCATTGCTTAAAGAATATTTCTGCACATAAAGAATAAGTCGTTATTTTGCATCATTAAAATCAACTTAGATCTAACAATCAATCACGTCTAGGAGTAGTTTGGGACGTGGTATGAGTAAATTAAAAATTATATGAGCAAACGTTTAAACTCAAGTATAATATGTATGCATGGAAGGATAATTTGTATAAGACTAGTGGGGTGTCGCTAAACGATTTCCACTTTATGTCAAGTCAGTAGTTATGTGTGATGATATGAGGAAACGTAAAATTATGAAGACGAAACTCTAACATGAATAAATTAGCTAGGCGGTTTAAAACTTTAAATGCATGTGACAACTTGTTTTACCTCTTTACGACTCCATTTATGCTCGGTTGCCATTTGATGGCGTGCAAATTGTGAGTTGTTCATTTTAGTGGCAACTTGTGAGTTGTTAATTGAAGTTCAAAAATCGAAACCATAAAAAATATATGGATTCTATACCGACCCCCTAATTTTCTTCCGTTTTTGGGACAAAGACGGATTGCCTAGACACTTTTCATCTCCAACTCGATTAGGTTTGCTAAACCTCGTTCCCATCATTAAGTAGGATTGTAATTATTTTCTGAATTCCATACAGATTTGGATTATGTTAATTTGTTTCTATATAAACTCATAATCTCATTAAAAAAAAATAGTACGACAAATTTCCAAAACATATTTTAGTATTATATCATTCCAAAGACCATTGTTTGAAATCTTTCATTTGATTCGGGGAAGCAATGGAGAAATCATCAACCAATAATAAAACAGTTGATTCGATAAGAGATTCTAGGTGCGATTTGGAATTGGGTGTACTGCTCGGACTAGTAGTTACAACATTGTAGTAGCTAGGATTCCGTCTCTTGTCTCTCGAGGTTTTCCTCCATAATTATTTGGAGGTCTTTCTCACTTGTTTCTATCAAACGCTTAACAGCGTCAAAAGTGGTAAGCCTAATGCTGCAGAAGAAAATGAAGACAGACAAAGAATGATGTTTTAGGTTAGGATATTAAATATCATCAATGATCGTTGCATGGTAATAATAGTCAACAATAATTAACTCCGCCTACATGAGCCTACTTACTGTACTGGTCCCAAGCCAGTATAACACTAATAAATTTGCGATTGAATCGACATTGTAAATGTGCTTATTGTTTACCTCGAAATACAAGTAACAATTAAATTTGTAATGTGGTTATAAAGATACGTGATCTAATTCAATGCCAATTGATAAATAGCTAAGTAAATAAAGGAATTAAATGATTGTAATAGATCAAACCAGCGACGTTTGCAAGTTGTCGACCTCGGATTGGGATAGTTTTGAGATTGAACGTTAAGAATCACAAGAACAATAAGAACAGTAGAGAATTAAGAGCGAGTAAAAGAGCAGAGTGTTTGTATTTCTTAGTAAATGCGTATATAATTTTTTTTTTTACCAAATGAGTAGGGTTCCTCTTTATATAGTAGAGGAATCCTAAATAAGGTATAACTCTTCGGAAGTAAAATACATGATTGTTATCAATAACCGTTAATGGTCTGCCAATTCCGAGATTCTCGTCAAGATTGGTGGTCGATTGCGAATATCTCGTTATTCCGTTACCTCGGTACCGATTTAGCCTGATCTCGATCCCTTAGTATTCATGTTCTTCGAGCACGAACTTGCTTTGATACTGGCTCATTCTCGAGGCGTACCCATGAGCCCATAAAATCGGGTATGGTCGATGTTAACCGTATACAGATAGTCCCCGCGTTTCTTAGAATGAAATGATAAGAAACGATTTGAGCCTCGGTTCCTCGATACCTTGATCATGACGTCGTTTCCATGACGTAAGTGATGGATGTGATCGAAACATCCCATCAGTTCAGTTCCCAAAAAAACCATCAATGCATGTCAGTCATCGATCGGCCACTAGTGACAACGAACCGTCGTTTTAAACCTATAAATATCACCTCTTTAGTAGATTCAAACTTTACTTTGTTTTGATCATAAACTCTTGAGTTCCCAATCCTTCTTATCTTTCTCTCATTGCCGCTCGTCGCACGACCGTTATTTTCACCTGAACCACCAGTTTTACACCTTCTTTCTACTACCTTCACATACATAAATGGCGAAAACCTCTAAAGAAGTACCGCAAAAGGAAAAAGCTCCATCTTCCTCCTCCCGGCCGGCCGGCGATAAAACGCCGGTATAATCGGCCCTTCATGAATATGTTCCTGGCCCATGTGTCCTTAACACCGATTTTAAAGTTGATAACCCCTCATCGATGCCGGGCCGATGCGAACATGTGTCGATGTACATGTGTTCGATTACCAAGGTCCATGTTGATGCCATGAAGGAGGACTGCAAATTGGGTCCAGAGGTGGTGGTGCGTATTCCTACACCCGAAGAGAGCATCACCACACATGTGAAGGGGTTCTTAAGTGTTTACACTTATCCCTTCAAATTGGGCCCCGTCGACCCAGTGATTTTCGACTTCTGCGGGAGGCACGAGGTTACCCTCGGTCAGCTCCACCCCTCGCTTTGGCGTATAGTGATCATGTTGTTCTTCTAATCTAACGAGGCCGGGGGGTTGGAGTTCACTATGAACCATCTTATTCGGTTGTACAGACCTCGACTCTATCGAGGGCTAATTAGATTCAAATGCTGAGCAACAAAGGCCCTATTCTTGAACATCAATGAGGATCAAGATCGAGGTTGGATGAGCCGATTCATACATGTGAGGATTGACATAATACCAAAGGAAAAAATGTCGTTCCCTGAGGAGCGGAAAGCCAAACGTAAGTGAATTTTTGTTCTTCGATCCTGTGTTTCTTTTGATTTTGACTAACATTTCTTTTTAATCATGTAGCTGCCCCTTGGATGCCCGAGGCGGTTCCCGATTTCGAATATTGGATCCACAAGCTCGTCTCCACTTCGACTCATGCTGAACTACTGTGGAGGGATTTGTCCAAAGGTAGGTGGGAGGCCAAGAACCATGGTAAGGGTCTCTTCTCATGTATTTCGAAATAACTACACGTTTTCTCCATTAATAATCTTCTTTTTATGTAGGCCTGACCAAAGATGTCATTATGAGGCCTTCGAGTGAAGGTGGCTAAGCTAAGTCCCCGGTTCTAAGGCCGGAAAAGGATAAGAAGAGAAAAGATCCTTCGCAATCCAAGGTTTCTAAACCCAAACCTCGAAGGGTGAGGAGAAAAACAGCCGTCCTCTAAGCGGATGCGGTCCAGAAGTTGAGGGACCAGGATGAGGAAGAAGAAGAAGACACCTCGGCGTTGATAGCTCTCCCTAGAAAGGTTACCGAGGTATTTTTGCATTCCGAGCTGCCACCTGCTATAACTGAGCCTCACATCGAGGAGGCTTCAAAGAATAGTTCAGGGGTGAACCCTAGGTTTCCTGAGGTCGAGACGGTTTCTCGATCATCAACTTCTACACCGGGCGGGCTGGTTCTTAAACTAGGAAGATCGGACAGAGCACCCCGAGCAATTCGCTCGGGGCCATGACAATTGCTCAATTGCCTTCAATGCCGGTCTTCTCTGAAGAGGCAATAAGGGATGCCCAAAGACTGAAGACCCCCGATATTGGCAGAGGCTCTAGCACTGGCGATCCTTTTCGGGATAGCTTTGTGGGGGTCGATGATACCCCCGATATCACTGATGCTTTGATTCTCATGGCGGAAGCTCAGCAACTTTTTTCAAAGGTAAGTGCCAATTGCTTTTTGGTTATTCCTCTTCTCCTTTTTTCCACGGTTGTTCTCTCATAAATCTAACTTGTGTTTTTCTTCTTCATGTAGGCCTCTTCCAAATTCTGAGCTGACCTTAGTCAGTGTGAAGCCGATCTTCAAAGGGTCTCGAAAGAGAGGAATGCACTGAAGATTCTTTGTGGCCAAAAGGACGAGGTCATAAAGGACCTTCAAGTGGACCTGTACAAGGCTCATGAAGAGGAGGTCGAGTTAGACAAGCAGGTAACCACCTTCTAATTCAGTATGGACTCGACTCAACTATGGAAGCTAACACTTCGATATCTCAGCTACAGCAGAAGGTGGAGAAGATCGGGATGCTTCAGCCAGAGGTCGATCATGTCAAGACCGATTGTGATCAGTGGAAAGCTAGGATGGACCTCCTTGCTGCGGAAAAGGAGGCAGCTTTGGCCAAATTATCTTTGGTAGATGCCCAACTCCAAGGCCTTAAAGAAAAATGTTTGGCTCAGGCCAAGAGGGTCGAACAACTCGAAGTCGGGCTTTCCGAGGCCAAGGCCGAGATTGAAAAAACCAAGGTTAGGGCAGACAAGTCCATAGCCATGTGTCGTGCTGATGCTATAGCTGTCCAAACTCAACTGAGGGAGGCTTCCAACCGGGAGCAGTGGCGTAGTGACTTGGCGAAGTGCCAATCCCGGAGGGAAACCCTCGAGGAAATTCATGCTCGAGGTTTTGACCTCTCCGAGGAAAATTCTTGGGCCAAAGAGCTCGAGACTGAAGCCAGGCATCTCACCTTTTTCGATGATGATGATGAAGTAGAGGGCAGTCCAGGCGGGTCTAGAAGTGAAGAAGACGGAGATGAGGTTGCTGAAGAAGATGCCTCCGGAGAAGCTGCTCGGGAGGAAAACGGTCTTGAGGGGACTAGTCCCGATCGTAGTTAGGTTATAATTTCTTTTCTCTTTTCCTTTGTAAGGCTTTGACTGGCCCTTGTACATGTTTTTTGGTATAATAAAAAATTTCCTTTCATGCCTTCATAAATTTCTCTTTCATGCCTTTGTATGTTTATTTTCTTTTGTTGAAAATTCTTATTGTTTTAGTTCAACTCGTGATCAAAATAAACCCTTAAGCTTTTCATTTTTACGAGGGCAAGTCCCCGAGTTCGAAACTCTTTCGAGACCTTATTTCTGGGGTGGCTCGATCGAACTGTTCGACGACTTATCTTTAATAACCAAGTCCAAATAGGCCTTGAACTTTTAGGATAAACTAAAACCTTAGGTTTTTTGTCAAGTGATGGGTAAGATTTGAGTTACAGTAATATACCCCTTAGGGTTTTTGTTGAATCCTCTAGCTATAATTGACTTTTTATTCGAGCTCGGAATTACGGGACCCTTGGGTTCGTATTGAGTGAGAACAGGGTCTCAAACTCAAATTATATCGGCACATAGGCTCTTTTAAATTGGCTCTGAAGCTCTTTTAGGTTGGCCCTTAGGCTCTTTAGATCGGGCCAATTTGGCCTCTAAACATGGCTATTATTTTTTTCCTTTTCGGCTAAAAGACTTAGTGAAAATTTCTTATGCCTTAGCATATATTTTTTATGCTCATTGGGTTTTTCGAGTGTCTGATGATCGAAACCCTATTTTTCTTTTTTGTCTTAACGTGTTTGTGTTAAGATAATTTGATACCCTTTGAGATTTTTTTGAAGGCTGATATTATCGAAACCTTTAAGTTATTCGAGGGTTGATTTTATCGAAGCCCTTTTTTATTTGCTTTTGTTGAGGGTAGCCTTATTTAACCCGTTTTTCAAAGTATTTGAAGGTCTTTTGATTATAGCGGAAGTCGAATGTCTCTAAGACGCGTTATTTTGGCCGTAGCCTTTAATATAACCGTAGCCTTCGGGCATGTCACTTAGACTTGTTTCCCAATAGCATTTCGAACTTTTTTGAAATGTTAGTCCCCGAGTATGGTGGCCTTGGCCTATATATCGAGGGGTGCCTCTTTGAGGTCTTATGATCTCGAACTTAGATAGATCGAGTGCACAGTCCCTGAGTTTTTGAGGTATGTTTGTACTTGGCCCTTGAGCCATTTTTCACAAGTGTTAGTGTTGCACAATAGATTAGAATCATAAGTACATGACTCATATAGCAGAAAATTTATTTCGAAAAATGAAATGTTCGAGAAAAGAGAATGCTTCTTTGAATAATTCATGCATACATGTTTTATTGTCAGGACTCGGCTAATCTATATGAGCACGGTATTACAATTTTTTCCTATCGAGACCCATTTACATAACATCCGAGGGTGATGCCCCCCATTATTCGAGTTTGATTACAAAGAAGCCTTAGATACTATTGAATTATCCTCAGGTAGCACATAATTGTTGCCTCGTTAAAAACCTCACCGGAAAAAACTCATTTGGAATAAAAATCGGTCTAAGGAAAAAAGAGTGCAACGCGTGCTTTAAAATATGGGGTCTCGATTTCTTGGATCGGATATCTGCAATAAGTTAGTTTCAAATATTTAAGTAAATGAAAGTCATACCTTAGCAATAGTATCGTTTGAGGAGTGATATGTTCCAGTTATTCGACAATGGATCGCCGTTCATTATTTAGAGCTTGTAAGATCCTTTCCCGACTATATCAAGGATTTGATAGGGTATTTCCCAGTTAGGATCGAGTTTCCCTTTATTAGGGTTTCGAGTATTGATGGTGACTTTTCTTAAGACTAAGTCCCCGACTTTGAAGTGTCGAATATTGGTTCTTCTGTTGTAATATCTCTTGATTCGTTGTTTTTGTGCGGCCATTCGAACGAGTGCCGCTTCTTGTCTTTCATCTAACAACTCAAGGCTGGTATTCATGGCCTCTCGGTTCAATTCCTCTGTTGCATGTCGAAACCTGGCGCTGGGCTCCCCAACTTCGACCGGTATCAAGGCTTCAGAGCCATATACTAAAGAAAACAGAGTTGCTCCGGTACTGGACTTCGATGTAGTCCGATATGCCCGTAGAACCTCGGGCAATCTTTCTCTCCACTTCCCTCTAGCTTTGTTTAGCCTTTTCTTCAAGTTTTGGATGATAGTCTTATTCGTTGATTCGGCCTGTCCGTTCCCACTAGGGTGATATGGCGTCGTTAGTATCCTCTTTATTTTGTGGTCTTAGAGGAATTTTGTTACTTTAATGTCAATGAATTGTTTGCCATTATCACACACTATTTCTGCTGGTATCCCGAATCGGCATGCGATGTGATCCCATATAAAATCGATCACTTCCTTTTACCTTACTTTTTTAAATGCGTGTACTTCAACACATTTAGAGAAATAGTCAGTCATGAATAATATGAACTTAGCCTTACCTGGGGCCGATGGTAGAGGACCAACGACGTCCATTCCCCATTTCATGAATGGCCATGGGGATAGGACCGAGTGAAGTTGTTCACCGGGTTGGTGGATCATCGGTGAGAACCTTTGACATTTGTCGCATCTTCGAACGAACTCCTCAGAGTCCTTTTCCATGTTATCCCAATAGTATCCTGCTCTGATGACCTTTCGAACTAGTGACTCGGCGCCAGAATGATTCCCATAAGTGCCTTCATGGATTTCTCGCAGAACATAGTCAGTATCGTCCGGTCCCAAGCACACCGCCAATTAACCATCGAACATTCTCCTGTATAACATTCCGTCTTTGTCTAATGTGAATCGAGCGGCTTTAGTTCGTAAGGCCCTTGATTCTTTGGGATCCGATGGTAACTTCCCGTTCTTCAAGTATTTGATGTACTTGTTCCTCCAGCCCCAGGTTAAGCTTGTAGAATTTATTTCAGCATGTCTTTCCTCGATTACAGATCTCGAGAGTTGGACGACAGTCCCTGAGTTGATCTCATCTTCGTCGACCGATGAACCTAAATTGGCAAGTGCATCAGCCTCAATGTTTTGTTCTCGAGGCACATGCTGTAGAGTCCACTCCTTGAAGCGGTGCAGGGTCACTTGTAATTTGTCTAAGTACCTCTGCATCCTGTCCTCTCGAACATCGAAGGTTCCGTTTACCTGGTTAACTACCAGTAGGGAGTCACATTTTGCTTCAATGACTTCCGCCCCCAAGCTTTTAGCTAGTTCGAGACCTGCAATCATATCCTCATACTCGACCTCGTTTTTAGTCATTATGGCAGTCTTAATTGATTGTCTAATAACATTTCCCATAGGCGGTTTCAAAACAATACCGAGCCAGGACCCTTTCACATTCGAGGCACCATCCGTAAAGAGGGTCCATACCCCCGATGATGACCCGATTTCAGCAGAAGTTCCTTTTCCACTTCAGATACGAGGGTTGGTGAGAAGTCTGCCACGAAGTCTGCTAATATTTGAGATTTGATGGTTGTTCGGGGTTGATATTCGATATCGTACCCGCCAAGCTCGACGGACCATTTGGCCAATCGGCCCGATAATTCAGGCTTGTTTAAAACATTTCGAAGGGGATAAGTGGCGATTACATATATGGGATGACACTGAAAATATGGCTTTAATTTTCTAGATGCGCTTATTAGTGCTAGCGCTAATTTTTCTAGGTGTGGATACCTAGTTTCAGCGTCTCCTAAGGTTCGACTCACATAATAAACTGGAAACTGCATACCTTGTTCTTCTCGAACTAATACACCACTTACCGCTATCTCGGACACCTCCAAGTATAGGTACAGCTTCTCATCTGCCTTCGCAGTGTGAAGCAAAGATGGGCTCGATAGGGATCGTTTCAATTATTCCAATGCTTGTTGACATTCCGGGGTCCATGTAAAATTATTTTTCTTTTTGAGTAAGGAAAAGAACCTGTGGCTTCTATCCGATGATCTCGAAATGAATCGGCTCAGGGCAGTTATCCATCCGGTTACCCTCTGAACGGCTTTCACACTGTCTACGGCGGTGATGTCCTCGATGGCCTTGATCTCGATTCCCTGATTTGACACCATGAAGCCTAGAAATTTGCCCGAGCCGACCCCGAAAGCACATTTTTCGGGGTTAAGCTCCATGTTGTATTTTCTCAAGATTTCGAATGTCTCCTGCAAATGAGTCAAATGGTCCTCTGCGCGCAGGGACTTAACTGACATATCGTTAATGTAAACTTCAATTGATTTACCTATATTTACCTATCTTTTCTACGAACATCTTGTTAACTAGGTGTTAATATATAGCTTCTGCATTTTTTAGCCCGAAGGGCATTACATTGTAATAATAATTTCCATACTTAGTGATAAAAGAAGTCTTTTTTCGATCTACTGGGTCCATCTGTATTTGGTGTACCCAGAATAGGCGTCGAGAAAAGTAAGTATCTCGTTGCCGGCCGTGGCATCGATCATTCGATCGATTTTAGGCAACGGAAAAGAGTTTTTTGGACCTGCTTTATTCAAGTCCTTATGATCTACACACATTCTAAGTTTGTTCCCCTTTTTTTGGGTACTACGATTACGTTGGCTAACCATTCAGGATATTTTACTTCCCGAATGGACCCTATTTTAAGAAGTTTGGTTACCTCCTCCTTTATGAAGGCGTGCTTTACCTCGGATTGAGGCCTTCTCTTTTGATTTACCGGTCTGAACTTGGGATCCAGGCTCAGCTAGTGAGTCATTATCTCGGGGGGATTCCTGTCATGTCTAAATGGGACTATACAAAGCAATCTATGTTATCAATAAGAAATTGAATAAGTTTTTTCCTAAGTTCGGGGGTCAACCCCGTTCCCAGGTATACCTTTCGTTCATACTCGATGAGTATCATTTGTTCCAGCTCCTCGATCGTTGACTTGGTAGCATCCGATTCTTCGGGAACGATGAAAGTTCGAGGAGTGAGAAAATCCTCTTCTTCTTCTTCTTCGATTACTTGTTTATCCGATTCGGTCGAGGCTGGGATCGGTGATTGCTATTTGGCTGCTTGCTTTTCTTTGGTGCTCAACTTTTCTAAGGTCGAAGATGCTGATATCAGCATCACCTCGTCGACTACAAACATTTCCTTTGCAGTGTGTTATTCCCCATAGATTGTTTTCACACCATCCCCTGTTGGGAATTTAATCATTTGGTGAAGTGTCGATGGTACTGCCCTCATGTTATGTATCTAGGGCCTTCCGAGTAGTGCATTGTATCTCATGTCGCCTTCGGTGACATGAAATCTTGTGTCTTGGATGGTCCCGGTCATGTTCACTGGTAGGATTATCTCCCCTTCATTGTTTCACTAGCCATTTTGAAGTCGTTTAGGACTTGAGACGCAGATACGATCTGGTCTAGCAAGCCGAGCTGCTCTACGACCCTTGATCTGATTTTATTCGCCAAGCTACCTGGGTCCACGAGAACACGTTTAAATTTAAATTTATTTAGCAAAATAGAAATTACCAGGGCGTCATTGTGCGGCTGAGAGATGCCTTCTGCTTCTTCATCGTTGAACGAGAGGGTGCCTTCGAGAACATAGTCTCGAGTCCGTTTTTATCTTGTGATCGATACTTTGGTGCGCTTGAATATAGGTCCATGTGGGACGTCGACACCGTCGACGATCATGTGGATAACATGCTGATGTTCTTCCTGCTCGTTCTTTCTGTTGGCGTCTCTCTCCCTGAAATGATTTTTGGCTCGATCACTAAGGAATTATCGAAGATGGCCCTCGTTGAATAATCGAGCTACTTCCTCTCTTAATTGTCTGCAGTCTTCGGTCATATGGCCATGTGTGCCATGATACTTGCACATTAGGTTTGGATTTCTCTGAGCATGATAGGTTTATATAGGTCTGGGCCACCTAGTGTCTTTGATCCTTCCGATGGCCGATACATTCCCCGATGCATCGACATTGAAATTATACTCCGATAATCGGGATGTTTTTGTGAGATCTGCATATTTGTCGAAACCAATCTTACTCATTAATCCCCGAGAATTCTTCCCTCGGTCACCCCTTCGATCATTCCGGGAAAAATTCCGTCCCGGATGGTTACTTCTTTTATCTGAAACATATGGACGATACCGATTTTTATTCGGTCTCGATTCTCTATCAACATCTCTTTGATTTTTACCTATCAATCGGTTTGGATGTACTGAACCCGAGGGGGCACCCAGTTGGTCGTCCTCGACCCTAATCTTCGACTGATATCGGTTGTGAACATCTTCCCAAGTCACAGCCTGGTACTCTATTAAATTTTGCTTCAACTGGCGCGATGCGATCGAACTCTGCTCGTTTAATGGGTGAAATCTTGGACGGCCCAATCATCAGTAACTGGTGGCAATTCCATGCATTCCTTTTGGAATCGAGACACAAACTCTCTTAGCGTCTCGTTATCTCTCTGCTTCACTTTGAAGAGGTCTGATTTTCTTGTTGCGACCTTTATGGCCCCAGCATGTGCCTTAACAAATGAATCTGCCAACATGGCGAACGAATCGATAGAGCTCGGTGGCAAGTTGTGGTACCAAATCAAGCTCCCTTTGATAATGTCTCCCCGAAATTCTCTAGCAATACAGACTCGATTTTGTCATCTTCCAAATCATTACCTTTTATGGTGCACGTATAAGAAGTAACGTGCCCATTGGGGTCCGAGGTCCCATTGTATTTAGGTATATCAGGCATTCGAAACTTCTTTGGGATGGGCTTCGGAGCCGCACTTGGAGGGAATGGTTTTTGCACAAACTTCTTGGAGTCCATTCCTTTTAAGATCGGTAGTGCCCCTGGTACCTGATCAACTCGAGAGTTATAGGTTTCCACCTTCTTATCATTGGCCTCGATTTTCTTTTCTTCCGATTATATTCTCTTAGTAAGCTCCTCGAACATTCTCATTATAGCAGGGTCAGTTGTCGAAGTATTGTCACTTGATCTTTCAAGCATTGGCTCGGTACGACGAGTAGCCTCTTGTTCGACCCTGTCCGGTGCCCTGTGTTGATTTTGCAACTGAGCAATGGAATTTTTTTGGGCTTGCAGCATTTCAAATATAAACTGGAGGCTGACACCTTCATCTCCTCTGCCCTGAGTACCTCGACCGTCAATTCGACCCTCTCTGTGTACGCTTCCATCGAGGTCTCCCCCTAAATCCGCATTCAAAGCAACATGTGAACTGACATCGACCGGGTTTTTCGGCGGTGCTCCTCCGAGGTCAGCTTGTGGCACCTCGATTCCTGGAGCGATGACATTCTCGTTTTCTCCATGGAGTTCGAGACCGTTGTCACCATGTGTGGCTGTGTATTGTGAGTTTGACATGATTTAACCTGGAAACAAAACTCTTGACAAGAAACTAGTGTAAAATAGTGTGTTATATAAGAATTAGCACTGAACAATCACTATTATCCTTAGCCCCACGGTGGGCGCCAAACTGTTTTTCTCGAAATACGAGTAACAATTAAACTTGTAATGTGGTTATAAGGATACGTGATCTAATTCAATGTCAATTGATAATAGATAAGTAAATAAAGAAATTAAATGATTGTAATAGATCAAACCAGCGTCGTTTGCAAGTTGTCGATCTCGGCTTGGGATAGTTTCGAGGTCGAACGTTAAGAATCACAAGAACAATAAGAACAGTATGGACAATAAGAACAACAGAGAATTAGAGCGAATAAAAGAGCAGAGTGTTTGTATTTCTTAGTAAATGCGTATATGATTTTTTTTTTTACAAATGACTAGGGTTCCTCTTTATACATTAGAGGAATCCTAAATAAGGTATAACTCTAATTTCGGAAGTAAAATACATGATTGATATTAATAACTGTTAATGGTCTGCCAATTTCGAGATTCTCGCCGAGATTGGTGGTCGATTGCGGATATCTCGTTATTCCGCTATCTCGGTACCGATTTAGCCTGATCTTGATCCCTTAGTCTTTGTGTTCTTCGAGCCCGAACTTGCTTCGATACTGGCTCATTCTCAAGGCTTCTTGAGCCCGTAAAATCGGGTGTGATCGATTTTAACCGTATACAAAAATGATATGCTTAGTATATTTCAAGCGTTTGTTAAGCAAACACCGCATGAAACTTGGCCAAGCATGAGATTTGAAAATCGGAAAGCCTAACTATATCAATCAACAAAACAGTGATGCTACAATCCCAAATTAGAAGCTATCGAGCCTGACTAATGCCCAAAAACGTATGCGGAAAAAAAGGCCAGAAAAAGCAAGAAGATGAAGAAGGAAAGAGAGACCGAAAATAGAATAGAAGAAGACACATAAATGAGAAAATGCACCTGCTATTTGGAAGAGTTTTCAGCGCATTGGGAACGAGGCAGAGCCAAGATTTGAAGTTATTGGATTCGAGATTTTAACATTTTTATATTAGTGGATTCTAAAGTAAGAATTTGTAATATTTAATGAATTTTTTAAGACAAATATATGAGTTGGACTAAAGTTATTGGGTTCGGTCGAACTCGATATCAAAGCTCTAGCTCCGCCCCTGACAGAACTCCTGTACAAGCCAACTAAACTATCACGCGCCATTATACCCGAAACAGAAAGAGGAGGGGGGGGGGGGGGGGGCTGATCTAAACAATCAGAAAGAGCGTTAGATTGAATAACATTCTCAGTTTAGAATAACTCAAAATCCCTGTCAAGCTTAAATATTTACAATCAGTCACTAAATATTAAATTGTTCTTTTCTTTTTCAAATGAAACTTGAATATAGAGCCAACAAGTTCGAGGAACTGAAATGAAAATGTTATCTAATCTTGACATTCCTACTTCTTGATATTTAACTTAAAGGATTTGAAGCAGAGAAAACATCATAAAGTGGAAACAGTTTAGTTAAAGCAGCTCGGCAATTGTACGTACAGCTATCTTCTTTTGCTCACTCATCCCATTTTTTACGACCTATATTGACTAATAGAGAGTTTAAGAGAAAAACTGATTTATGATATTTGATTTTGGTAGACATTTGTTAGCATAATTAATTGGGAGATGTGACAGTGCGAAGGTGTTAACTACAACCAAAATAATAGCATAAAACAGAAGCAAGTTACACTAATTCGAGATTTATAAATAAGTAGATATTGCCATTTAAGAAACAATTCATATTTTGGGACAAAGTATGAGAAAGCAACACAAACAAAGAGGGGATGAGGAGCGTTATAAATGTATCCTTTTAAATCAAGGCTTGGGTATAGAAACAGAAAAAGCATGTATCAAAGTATCTATCAATACAAGGTGTACCAAGTCTAAAACCTTAATGTTGTACTAGCACCAAAACGTAGACTACACTTTTGGTATGAGTTCAATATTAAGAACCTTAAGGTCGAACCCATCAAATTTAAAACTTGAGTCCGCGTCTTGCAATTCATTCAAGATTACACACTCAAACTCAAACAACAAACATGGCAAGAGATATAAGGAAACCACAGCTCCATTTAGTTTTTTCCGAGAAAACCAGACTAGTAAAACATCAGGAAGTAATCTCCCTATTCAACGATCATTCTATCAGTGTATTTCTTTACAAGCACCATAGATATCGAGCAACAAAGAGATAAACAACCCCTTTTTATTATCAGACAAACTCAGTAAAAGGACAATGAAACATTGGCATATATAATTAGCACATGCAAACTTCCACCCATTAAGGGAAGTAAAGAAGATACGAATGTTATAGAAGAATCAGCCATCGTTACCTTGCCCAAAATTGAAGCATCAACATTAGAGGAGTATATCGAGCTTACAATCAAGTGTGCTTATGGCCACTAACTTGGACAAGTACGTACCTAAATGCGTTTGGGCTGTAGACATTGATTTTTGGTGGGCTATAATACTTAGCTCAACATCGACACGAATTAAATTGGGCTTTTGCAATTGGACCTTTTAGGATAAAATTTCATAAATAGCCACTTTTCAACGGGAGAAATTCAAATAGCCAGAGTTACAAGTGGTCATTTCAAAATAGCCACACTTTCAAAAGTAATCGAAATTTAGCCACTTTTCATGTAAAGATAAATTAGAACGAAAATACTGTTCAAAATCCGAAAAATACTCCAGCATATTATACTGGAGTTCCAGCATAATATAATGGAGTTCCAGCAAAGTATATCGATCTAGTATAATATGCTGGAAGTTCATACACAGGTACTCGAATCTCCAATATATTATGTTGGAACTTTTCGTGTGTTGGAGTTCCAGCATAATATGCTGGAAGTTCATACACAGGTGCACCGAACTCCAGTATATTATGCTGGACCGATCTCTTTTGGAGCAAAATAGTAGCTATTTTTTAATAATTTGGCAAACGCTGGCTATCTTTGAATGACCAGTCCGAAAACTTGCGAGCCGGTGCTATTTTTCCAACCCCTGTAATTGATGTCATAATATTTCAAAATTCCATATATCCTGGAATTTCATTCTCCATGACAAAAAAATATTTTTCAATTACAAGGATTGAAAAGTGACTAGCAGGCGCTATTACTAGGAATTTTTACGGAATGTCCTTCTTGAGTAGTAATTGTTAAGAAAAGTTGCGCAAATATAAATTTCTTTCATAACTTCTCCTCCTTCTCCTCCTCCTTTTTCCCGCTTCTTCATCTTCTTCTTTGCCTTGTTTCTCCTTCTTCTTCTTTTGATAAATTATGAACACACAACAAAAATAAAATAAAATAAAATATGTGTTGAGAAAAAATGAACATATACATTGCTTATTAGTGATTCAAATTAAGCAGGTAATGTTCCATTTAGTTTATATCCCTATTGATTTCGATTGATTTGGTTGAAGATAGTTAGAAAAACACCTTTGTTGGATTTAGTTAAGCTAGAAAAAAAATTTATTATAGAAGAAAATCCAACTGTTTGGAATTGGTATTAGAAGGTTTAATATCAAATTTTATTTGGACCAATTTTGAAGTATAAACATATTGAATAAACATCTATACATAGTAAGTTATGGCGATCCGTCAGGACTTTCGCCAAATTCTAGCGTTCGGTCGGATTTATGACAAGGCAAGTTCTGCTATCAACTTGAAATTCGTCAAGATATATGGCCAAATTTACCTACCGATCTGTTAGGATTTGGTCATAAATCCTGACCATTTTACTCCATAATGCTGGTTATATATTTATGCGCAAATCTCCCTTTAGATACACTAATTACTGTCACAAGAAACGATGCTAGTTACGTAAGACGACTACAGGAATTTCATATCTATCTCTCGGCATTGAAGCGACTCCATTCAAGTATGTCTCTCCTTGGATGATCTATGGACATTCACTTTTAATACCGACTTTTTACGAAGCTGCAACCTATTAGTGAATATAGAATAGGTAGAATTCCTTTAGTCTTTCACTTTGTATTCTAAAGAGTCCTTGTTTACTTAACCTTGTACTTTAGGTAGAGTCCTTGTTGATTTGATACATTATACTTTGTATATATAATAGACAAAGCTCTCACATTGAGTGTATCTTGGACAGAATACTATTCTTCACATGATATCAGATAGCCATTATTAGCCAAACCTATTTCACAAAGAGTTCTTCTCAATCAAATATGGTGAGATCCATTGGGGAAACATCTTCAGCGCCTGTTTCTTCTTAAACAGATCTTATTATTCCTTCTAATTTATGTGCAACTTCAACCACTTGGAGCTTCCATAATTCCTCCACTCTCTCAAACACTTCCACCATTCTCCCTTCCTCCTATCTCTTATTCAATTTCCTCGGTGCAAACCTCTCTTCCTGGTCAATCCTTCTCTCTTAACACTTTGCCTGGTTCGTTAGTTAGTAGTGTTGGTTTACCCATTCAAATGCCATTTTTGGACCCAATATCTCTCTCACAGTTCAATCCCCACGCCGCTCTTGCTGCACTAAACGTCACAAATCTAGTGACTATAAAGCTTGCCTCTGTTGAAGACTACCTCACATGGCGTACTCAATTTCAATCTCTCCTGCTCTCACATGAACTTCTTGGATTTGATGATGGCTCAATTCCTCCACCACATCTCTGTATTTATGATGCATCCGGAACTCAACAACCTAATCCTCTTTATATATCATGGGTTAGAGTTGATCAAAGTGTTCGTTCTTGGCTGTTTACGACGCTTTCTCGAGAAGTTCTCATGGATGTTCATTTACTGCCTACTTCACGTGATATCTGGAATTCTCTACAACGTCGCTACATGGATGCCAGTCAAGCAAAATCTGTTGAATTAAAGAGACAACTTACTACTCTGCGCAAAAATGACTCTATGTCAATTGATTAGTATCTTCGCGAGGCCAAGCAGATTGCTGACTCTCTTGCGGCAATAAATTCTCCTGTCTCTTTGATCATGTGCTTCTTGGATTGGGCAAGGAATATGACACATTGGTTGGGATTATTACACACTTTCCTAGTTCATTGTCGCTTGAAGAACTCAGAACGAAACTTCTACTCCATGAACAACGGTTGAAGTGTTTCAAGGATATAGATACAGTTGTCACTCAAAAAGCGTTTGCTGCTCAAAATGTGACCTCAAATTCCTCAAATGTCTCGGGTATTCAATCTGCTTCTCCAGGAGGTCGTGGCATGGGTCGCTCTTTCACTTCTAGAGGTCGAGGCCGTGGCGGTAGAGGTCAAGTCTCCTTTAGTCGGGGTCAACAACATCAGGCATATCCTGGCAACACTTTTACTCGCAGTGGATTCCCTGGAAAATCATTGTCAGGTATTGGTAGCGCTCCAAATGTTCCTTATATTTCACCATCTGTTAGTGCACCTTCTTCGTCCATTGGAGTTTTAGGTCCTCCACCTTCTTCAATTATTTGTCAAATTTGTGGAAATCCTGGTCATTCTGCTCTTCAGTGTAATAATCGTTTTAACCATGCATCTGTTGCTAACAAATCTGCCTAAGTCTTTCGCTGATATGTCGGTTGGTAAAACAAATGATGCTACTTGGTATTTAGACTCAGTTTCTTCCGCTCACATGACTCCATCTGAAGGTAATTTTATACATAAATCTGTTTACAATGGTTCTAATCATGTCTTGGTTGGGAATGGATCTTTGCTTAAAATTGAAAATATTGGCTACGCTCAGTTGCCCACTCCATCTCGTCCCCTGCATCTGAAATCCATATTTCATGTTCCCCATCTCTGCCATAATTTACTTTTTGTCAAAAGATTATGTAAGGATAATAATTGTGCTGTTAATTTTGACTCATCTCTTGCTATTGTTAAGGACAACGCCTCAGGTCAAACTCTCCTTCAAGCTTCCAGTGAGGATGATGTATATCCTTTATCTCCTTGGTCCAGGTCTTCTTCTCCTCAAGCTTATGTTGTTTTTCGTCAGTCTGGTGATACATGGCATCGTCACTTGGGACACAATGCTGCTCGTGTTTTAGCTACTCTTAAAAACAATAATGCTATTAGTTTGTTAAAGTTGTTTAGTAATGAATGTGTCTCTTGTTGTCTAGGAAAGTCTTCATTGTTTATCATTCAATCTAGTGGAACATTGTAATTATTTTCCTTTGGATACTATTCACTCAGATGTTTGGAAATCACCCATTTTATCCAATTTGGGATTTCAATATTATGTTATTTTTTTTGATGATTTTTCTCGATTTACATGGCTTTATCCAATGGAAAAAAATTAGAAGTTTTTACTCATTTTTGTGCCTTTCAAAAGCTGGTGGAAAATTTGTTTAACACTTAAATAAAAATATTTCAAAGTGATGGAGGAGGCGAGTTTGACAACAAGGCCATGCTTTCACATTTTACTAACTCTGCCATTTCTTTTTGTAAGTCGTGTCCGGACACTCCTCAACAAAATGGGGTTGCTCAACGGAAACATCGACACATTATTGAAATGGTATGCACAATTATAACAGATGTTACTCCCCTGTTTCAATTTTGGGTTGATGCAGCCCTTTATGCTGTTTTTACCATTAACAGGTTACCTACGCCTATTTTACATGGCCTTTCTCCCTTTGAGAAACTTTTTCATAGACTTCCAGATTACAACTTTCATCGAGTTTTTGGTTGTGACTGCTTTCCTAATTTGTCTGCTCGAGTTTCTCATAATCTTACACCTAGTTCAGTTAGACGTGTCTTCATTAGCTATGCTTTGATTATAAGGGATATCGTTGTTTAGATCCAAAATCTGGTTGTGTCTATGTCAGTCGACATGTTATATTTCATGATTTTTTTCATATTCTGAGTTGTATAGTTCTCCTATTGTTGTCTCCCCTTCATCCTCTAATTCTGATCCTCTTGTTGTCATGTCGCCTCCAAATCGTAAAATTCCACCACCACAGCTTGAATCTTCTTTGTGTACCAACGTTCCATCCTTACATAACATTTCTCATGTATCTCAACCTTTATCCTCTAGAACTATAGATTCCACAAGTTGTCAGATCTCTCCTGCAGAGCCTATTCCACATGTACCTAGCCTTAGCGAGTCGTTACCTGTAGGTTCTTCATCATCTTTGTCTACCTCATTACCTATTACTAATTCCTCAACTTCGTCATCTACCCCTTCACATCATCTAATGCAAACTCGATCTAAGTCTGGTATTTCTAAGCCAAAGAAACAATTTTCTTTGAGTGCTAATATCCATGAACAGGAACCTTCTTGATTTTCTCAAGCTGTGAAAAATTTAAAGTGGCAACAAGCAATGGCAGATGAATTTAATGTCGTTTTAGAGAATAATACTTGGATCCTTGTTCCTTTTACCCCTAACATGAACTTAGTCGGTTGAAAATGGGTATATCGCATAAAATATAATTCGTATGGGTCCATTGAGTGATACAAGGTTCGCCTTGTAGCACAAGCTTTTCATCAAAAGCCTGGCATCGATTATCATGAGACATTTAGCTCTGTTGTTCGTGCAACAACTGTGAGAATTGTTCTTTCCCTTGTTGTCTCTTTTTCTTGGCAAATTCGTCATCTAGATGTTAAAAATGCATTCTTGCACGGGGTTCTTACTGAGGAGGTCTACATGAAGAAACCTCCAGGTTTTATTCATTCCGACTATCCTAATCATGTTTGCAAGCTAACCAAAGCCATATATGTCTTGAAACAAGCTCCTCGGGCTTGGTTTCATTGCTTCAGTGCATTTCTTATTTCTCATGGTTTTGCTTGCAGAAAATCTGATAGTTCGATGTTTATTTATCTCTCTTCTTCTCATGTCCTTATTATATTACTCTATGTCTATGATATCATTCTCACAGGTAGTCATAATGGTCTTCTCAATCAATTTATTTCTCGTCTATCCCATCAGTTTGCTATGAAGGACTTAGGCAATCTCCATTATTTTCTTGGTATTCAAGCAGTTCGTACATCTCACGGTCTTCACCTGTCTTAGAAAAAGTACATTTCTGATTTGTTACTTAAATTTCATATGCACACATGCAAACCAGTTCGTACTCTCATTGCTTCTTGCACTTCTATTTCTCTGATGGATGGTGAGTTACTTTCAGATCCTAGTGAATATAGGAGCATGGTTGGTGCTCTTCAATATTTGACTATGACTCGTCGGATATTGCCTATGCTGTAAATGTTGTCTCTCAATTTATGCATGCTCCCCGTACCACTCACATACATTGTGTCAAGCGTATTTTCAGGTACTTGCAGGGTACTCTGACTTATGGTCTGACTTTGCGTGCCCTATCTCCAACTTCCATGGTTATTGCTTACTCGGATGCTGACTGGGCCGGTTGTCCATATGGCCGCCGTTCTACTTCAGGTTTTTCTGTGTTCCTAGGATCTAATCTTATCTCTTGGCGTGCAAATAAGCAACCAACAGTTTCAAAATCATCTACAGAGGCTGAGTACCGGGCTATTGCATACACTGTTGCTGAGACTTGTTGGATTCGTCACATTCTTTGTGAGCTTTCTTCATGAACCAATTCGTGTATTGTGTGACAGCATCAGTTCAACTTACATGACCTGTAATCCAGTTTTTCATGATCACTCAAAACACATTGCTGTTGATTTTCATTTTGTGCGTGATAAGGTTGCACAAGGAGATTTTATAGTTCAATATGTTCCAACACATTTGCAGTTAGCAGATATCTTTACAAAGGGCCTGCCTTCATCTCGCTTTTGTTTTATTCGGGGCAATGTGTCTGTTACTTCCATTAGTCCAGATTGAAGGGGTGTATTAGTGCATATAGAATAAGTAGAATTTCTTTAGTCTTAAACTTTGTATTCTAAAGAGTCCTTGTTTACGTAACCTTGTACTCTAGGTAGAGTCCTTGTTGATTTGATACATTGTACTCTGTATATATAATAGACAAAGCTCTCACATTGAGTGTATCTTGGGCAGAATATTATTCGAGGCTTTTGCATCCGTACCCACTTTTTGTGCCACGTTTTAACTTATACCCGCTTTGTAAAAAAAATTGCATCTGTACCCGCTTTTGCGCATAACTTTAGCATGCGGGGCTGAAGTAGCAAAGACAATCACGCAAAACTTCAGCATTCTAGTAGATGGGCCTGAAGTAGCTTGCGAACTCTTCAGCTCTAGTAAATGGGGAACTTCAGCTCTAAAGCTGAACTTTTTGTCTTTGTAAATGGGGAAGAACTTCACCTCAAGAGCTGAATTTTTTGTCTTTGTAAATGGGAAATTTTCAGCATACGGAGCTATACACCCGTAAGCTAATGACTCTGCAAGTCCAAAGAGTGCGACCAAATAGGGTGCCCCGCGCAATTTTTACATATTATTCTTCACACAAACCAGTATTACTTTGACATAATTGGTATGAAAATTCAACAAAATACATATTTTTATTTTATTTTATTTCAGAATTATATATATGTACACGTTGTATATACACCCGTGAGCTAATGACTCCGCAATTCCAAGAACCCATGTGATTGCTACTTGAGCAGTAGCACTGGTAGACTGGTGTGCTAAGCCAGTAGGAGTGGAAATATTTCACCAAAATAAACCTATCGTAAGAAAGAAACAATACGCATACACCAATACCTACTTAAGTGATCTTCACTATATATATCTCAAAATCTGACAGATGAGTTTAGTAGCAGTTCTTTATACGTACTAAAATATTATTATTTTGCATTGAAAACACACGCTATCACATCCTGGGAAATTAGTTGTGAGGAGTTAAAACCATATATAGCATAGCAATATGGTATGTATAAATATTACTCACTCAGAATAAAATTGCCTTCGAGATGCCCGTTTGGCCATAAAACAATTTTTACTTTTTTCGAAAAGCTTTTACTTTTTTCGAAATTAGCGTTTGGCCATGAAAATTTTAAGTTTCACATGAAGTTGAATTTTGAAATCTTTCGAAAATTTGAAAAACTCAAAAAAAAATTTCCCTTAGGCATTTAAGACCACAAGTTTTTTAAAAAAAAATTCTTTAAACTTCGTACCAAGTTAAACTAACTCATCTAAATTGAAACGGATGAAACGGAAGAAGTATATTTTACCAGAACTTAGTGAGCGGACATATTAACAAGAAATCACTTAAAAGTTAGAGGGTTTCTTTTCCTAAGGGATTTGAAGTGCAGTTGTGATTGTTTAATGTAAGAGATGATAGTAGTCCAGAATAGGAGAACTAGTATAGAGTCGTAGAGATATAGGTTGACCAAAGAGGAAATATTTGTAAGCGTAGTAGTGCTAGTTGACAAGGCGAAACCAAGAGTCAAGTGTCTACGTCAATGATGCTCCCTCGTGTGCAAAACGTTACTTGTGACGAGGGACTGACTGACTCAAGACTCACGAGTCAGTCACGACAGCGTACGAGAGTCTTATTAATTAGTTGCTCTGAACATCTGATAAGTGATCAGACACATCTGACCTTTTTACTTACTTAACAAGAAATCCAACCTTGTTAATATAATTAACCTAGTTGTAGTACAAGGAATGACAAAAAAATGATGTCATCTGCGTATAATGCATCTATTGCAGATGAAAGAAGAGAATCCAATTCATCACTAGAGCACGTTGCATGGTTTGAATTACATCTAGCAGCGCGCTTGTATTTATGTACTGTCAATTCCTACGATGATGTAATTGTGCAGCTGTACGTGATAGTGCTAACATCCAATCTCCTACACCTCACTTCTACTTCTCTTCAATGTTTGCTTCGGAGTAATATTTGACCAAGAGTTTCAACCAGAAAAAAATTCAATTCCCAAAAACTGCTTTTTACGAAATGCCAAATTTGCAAAAAAAAAAAGTGGACACAAGAATTTCGAAAAATGCCACCTAATTCTTTTAATACTTACTCCCTGTATTCTCCTGAATATAAATTAACTTGGCCGTTTTAAATATTATTTTCACAAGACAAATGAGAAAACAATCATGTTATTGATTAACCAGTCGGAAATTTAAAAACAACAATGTTTACCCTAAAAAACGGATAACAATTAAATTTATACGTGGTTTTAAAGATACGCAGAGTAATTCAATACAAATGATAAATTGCGTTAGATTAAACAGATAAAGGACGAAATAAATTATCAACCCAATTAAGGAGCGTGATCTCGGACTCAGTAACAACTTTAATGAAATAACTGCCTTCGATCCCGGGCTCACGATAATGAAGAACTGAGAAACAAAAGTAAGAAATTTGAATACCAGAGAAAATAAGAGTATATTGCCTTGATATGCGTATTACAATGATGCCTAATGTATAGTTAGACTCCCTTATATATATAGTGGGGAATTTTACCCTAAGTACAATCCAAAAGAGGTAAAGATCTTCTGTTTTACTAATGACTAATTTTCTGCCGATACGTGGCGAGATTCATGTCGTAGTATCCGGTTGGGCACGGATATCATGGTCCTTTATTTGTCGTGCACGATTATCTAGTAATGCTCTCCGAAGTTTTGGGGTTCGAATCGGACCTGGGGACGTGGCCTCGATTCTTCCGAGGGTAGGTGTATTGCCGGACCCCGACTCGAGGGGCTCCTTGCCCCGACTTTGACTCCTTACAGTCGCATTTCTGCTCCGTCTGCTTCATCGGGAACCGAGGCGTCCAAAAGGCTCGGTTTCACCCGTATACAGATAGTCCCCTCGTTTCTCGGAGAGTAAGTTTACGGAAACGACGAGAACGACATATGCACTTCAGCCATCAGCAGGTCGTTCCTGAATGCGAAACGGTGTGAAACCTCTATAATTACTTTCCTCCTTCGTTTATTTTTTACCTTCTGTACAAGCTTCTACCTTCGAGTTTTCAGGATATCACTACCCTTCTTCACACTCTAATATTTTCACCTCTGTTCTTCAAAACTTCTAAGTAAATTGCAAGTTTTTACTTATTTTCTACCCAAATTAGCGCACTTGACCTTTTATCTTTCTACCTCTCTTCATATTTTTCAAGCTTTTTCCAGATAACAATGGCTAAAACTTCCAAATCTGTTCCCCAAAAAATCGCTTCTTCTTCTTCTTCACAAGCGACTGTTGAAATAGATGAGACTACTCCCGATGTGGTCGTCCTCGAGAGGTCCTCTCCTAACGCGGGTACCGATGAATCAGCTGCCAAGCCTCCCTTGAAAATGTTCATTCCCAGGGATTGTTCGGTTGCCGATGACTTTAAGGTTGAGAAGCCCTCGTCGGTGTAGGGATGGTGTGAGGAAGTATCAAGATATATATATATATATATATATATATATGCTTAATCACCCAAGGCGTCCTCCCTGCAGTCTAAGAGGACTGCAACTGGGCAGGTAAGGACATAGTAGTCCCCGGGCCTGTGGACGCCATCACTACCCATATAGAGGGTTATCTGCGTATTTACATTTATACCTTCACGTTGGACCTAGTGGACCCAGCTATCTTCGATTTTTGTAAGAGGTACGAAGTATACCTCAGTCAAATCCACATATCACTGTGGAGGATCGTGATCCTCCTTCATTATTTCATGAACAAGACTGAGTATCGTTGGTTCACCATCGATCACCTTCTCCGCCTATATGGTCACCGAATCTTCTGAGGGGGACTAATAAAGCTCACACACCGGGCCAGCAAGGCCCTATTCTCAATAATCGATTAGGACCAAGACAGGGTCTGGCAGGGACATTTTGTTCGGGTGAAGACCGAAGACTTGATTCCCCCCGAACTCATGCGGTTCCTCGAGAAGTGGAACGCATCTCATAAGTATAGTTTCCCCTTGAACGCTATTTTTCCTTCATCTTCTATTTTCTTACTGGTATTTGTGGTGGTGCAGCCGTCGCTCGAGTCCCAAAGTAATCTCTTGGCTCAAAGAGGGGATCGGGGGCATTTGTTCACAGATGCCTTATTCCGAGCGCTCATGGCGCAAACTCTCGAGGCACTGTTGGGAGGCTCTTTCTTACGGTAAAATCCTTCCTCTAATAGGTAACATCAGGCTCTCTCATTCGCATCATGCTTACCCTTTTTTCTTCATTTTTCCTTTTGAAGGTTTGCCTAAGACCATTGAGCTTAGACCTTTAGTAGGGGACGAGGATCCGGCTGTTGACCCCTCTACTTTAGGGAAGCTTGGGGATGTAGCAGGAGAAAAGAAGAAAAGGAAGGCTCCGGGCTCCCCAAGCTCGGAGAGGAAGAAGCCAAAGAAAATGTTGGCCCATTAGCCAAAGGAAAGTACTAGCTCTCACGTGCTCGACTCGGCTCGCTTTTCAGCTCAGGGAGGAGCCCAAAGAATATGATTTTTTCGTGGCCTACATCCCCGAGGATCAAGCAGTCGTTGAAGAAGAAATCCATGAGGCTTCTCCCCCTCAGGCCCAGCGGGTCGATGAGGAGACCGGGACCAAGAATTCTCAAAATACCGGCCACTCCCTGAAGGAGGCACCCGGTGTAATAGAGATTCAGGGTCACCTTCCTATACCGAGTCCATGCTCGAGGAGGCCCGAGCAGAAAAGGAGAGGTCTAAGGAAGGGACTCATGGCGCGGACGATCCCCGTCGTTCCTTTCTTAACGATCTGGGCGACCTGGAGATGCCGAGAAAGGGGTCGTCTTCAAAAGTCGACGGGCTGAATTCGAGCCCGAAGTTAGTCAACCAATTCCCTACCCCGAGCGTAGATCTCGGGCGTAAGAGATCGATAGACATCACTATCTCGGAGGAAGCACGGGTTCTCTCCGCTCCCGTAAGAGTAGCGAGCTACCTTCGATGCCTAGTGACCGAAGAAGACCAGGCAAAAATGAACGAGGTGGATGTACCGTGCTTGTTCAACGAGGCGCAACATGTATTGAATCGTGTAAGGTATCATTATGATCTTTTGACCTTTTACTTAATCCTTCATATTTCTCACGTCTTGTTTCTTTTACCCTTTTGCAGGCCTCGAAGCTCCATCATGAAAGATTTCTTCTGTACTTGGCCGAGGTTAACCAACTCGAGGCCGAGATCAAGGAGCTTGTTGAGAAAAGAGACACGTATAAGCTTCTCAGCGAGCAACACGAAGGGGTCGTTAAGAATCTCCAAGTCGAGCCGGATGCGGCTTAGAAGGAGCATGGCGACTTGGTCGAAAAGATAAAGGTTTTCGAAGTTAGCAATGAGGGTTTAGCCATGGCTGACTAATGACCAAACCTCGCAAGTTCAGCAAAAGATTGACCGGATCGACCAACTCCGAGCTGAAATGAACGAGGTCCAACCCATTTCGGAAGGGAAAAATGGACCGGCTGGCTTCAGAGAAGGAGATCGCCCAGGCATAACTGCATCGGTAGAAGTTCAACTCCAAGTGACAAAAGAGAAGTCTGACAAGCGAGCCCAGTTGAACGAGGAACTCCAAGCTCAACTAAACTCGCCCTAGCAGAGGGGAATGCCCTCGGCAGTGAATGTGAAGTTTTAAAGGCTCAAACGCGCACAACCTCCACTGATGTTAAAGAGATGGTGGCCCAGTATAGGGCCGATGTCGAGGCATCCAAGGCCCGTCTGAAAACTACTATTGAATACGTGAAGCTATTTTCTCGAAGGGAGACTCTCGAAGAGATCCATGCCCGATGCGTCGACCTATATGCCGAGATCGAGGAGGCGAAAAGGCTCGAGGTCGAGGCCAAGAAGCTGGCTGATCTCGAGGATGAAGAAGGCTCCAAGGGCTCTGACAAACCCGAAGATGAAGAAGGCCCAGACAGCTCTGGTAACGAGGCGAGTTCTGGTGAATATCGGGCGTAGGTGCCTTAGGAATTTTTATCTTTGTTTTTGCACCTTGTACATTTATTTTTTTGAGGCCGTTTTCATTGGCTTTTGTAAGGACATTCTAGAATGTATATATAAAGTTTTTCCCTTTTGGTAATTTTCAAGTCTATTACCTTTAGCACCCTTTTTACAATTGCAAAGATTTCAAATGCCTTAGCACGAAATAAAACGTAGCAATAAGTTGTTTTTCGGAGGTCCGAACAAGACTTGTTCTCGATGCAAGTTTTGTTTGAAACTTGTGGGGGCTCTAATTGACCAAAAGATTTCCCCAAAATGCTTGTTTAAATGTTTTAGACTATAATTTTTCCGAGGGTAATCTTTGAACCGGTTTGAAATTTTGAAGGCCTTATGTTTTGATTACGAGCTTCAGACGTCTCCGACCCGCTTTTAGGGTAACCGTAACCTTTTAGGTTTGGGCACTGCCTAATAGGTCTTGTGCCACCGAGTTTCAATAACCCGAGCCGTCTGAACTTATCAAGGACGGAAATCCCCGATCGAGGGTAGCCTCTTGGGCTCGAATAGGGGTGGCCCTTGGGCTCGATAATTCTCGAGCAGTAATAGCCCTTAGGCTCGATACTTTTAAGATGCAAAAAATGTTTATTAATAAGGTAGAAACTTTCTTTCATTTCTGTATGTAACGTACAAGAATATATAAAAGCTCGTATTGCAGTCGGTATGACCAAAGAGGTCACGGTTCATTTGACTATTTGGCTCGTACAATGAATCCTAACTACCGAGCCTAGACTGATCGAGCAAAGAGTTTCCTTCCTTGCTAAAACTCATGACTTAAGGGTGATGGCCCCCAGTATTCGAGGTCGATCATCGGGAGGGCTCAGATACTGTGGATGTGACCATCGACTTCGACTCAAAACCGGTCTTCGATTCTAAGTTAGCACGATCCATTGTTGCCTTGTTAAAAACCTTGCTGGAAAACCCATTTGGGACAAAACCGGTTCAAGGGAAAAAGAGTGCAATGCGTGCTTTCAGGCCTAACAACTACCTCATGCTTTGGTTGTTGCCTGCACGTGTTAGTCCAACTATATTAAAAAAATTAATGGGGCCATACCGTAGCAGTAGTATCGTTTTAAGTGGGTCACATTCCAGTTGTTCGATAGCTGCTCATCATTCACTACTTTGAGTTTGTATGAACCTTTACTGCTAATCTAGATAATTCGATATGGACCTTCCCAATTCGATCCCAGCTTCCCTTTGTTCGGGTTACGGGTGTTCAGTGTCACCTTTATTAACACCAAGTCCTAGATATTGAACTGTCAGAGGTTGGCACTCCGGTTGTAATACCTTTCGATCCGCTATTTCTGGGTGGCCAACCGGACGAGAGGGGCCTCACACCTCTCATCCAATAGTTCCAGGCTCGTGCTCATGGCCTCCCCATTCGACTTTTTGGTTGCATATCAGAACCTTAAACTCGATTCTCCTACCTCGACTGGTATTAGTGCTTCGACACCGTAGACCAACGAAAATGGGGTGGCCCCGGTACTAGACTTTGAGGTCGTACAGTATGCTCACAAGACTTCGGGCAAAATTTCCTTCCACTTTCCTTTGGCATCGGTCAACCTTTTCTTAAAGTTTTGGAGTATGGTATTTTTTGTAGACTCCGTCTGGCCGTTCCTTCTAGGGTGATAGGGCCTTGACAATATCCTTTTGATCTTATGGTCCTCAAAAATTTTGCTTGCCTTATTGCCGATGAACTGCTTCCCTTTGTCACATACGATCTCGACCGGCATCCCAAATTGACATAAAATGTGATCCCAAATAAAATCAATAACTTCTTTTTCTCTGACTTTCATAAATGCCTGAGCTTTAACCCATTTAGAAAATAGCCAGTCATAAATAATATAAATTGAGCCTTGTCGGGTGCCCATGGCAGGGGACCGATGTCCATTCCCCATTTCATAAATCGCCAAGGTGACAAGACGAAATGTAGCAGCTCCCCGGGCTGATGGATCATTGGTGCGTGCCTCTGATAGCCATCGCATTTTCACACAAACTCCTTCGCGCCTTTCTTCATGTCTATCCAGTAATAGTCGGCTCTAATTATCTCATGAACCAACGATTCGGCACCCCAATGGTTCCTACAGGTACCATTGTGAACTTCCCTAAAAACATATCCAGTGTCTCTCGGCCACAGACATATGGCGAGTGGGCCATCGAATGTTCTTCTAAACAGGGAATTATCTTCGGACAGGCTGAACCTTTCCGCCTTCATGCGTAGAGCTATCAATTCTTTAGGATCCAATGGTAGCTTCTCGGTCTTCGGGTAATCTATTTACATATTTCTCCAGTCCCAGTTTAAGCTTGTCGAGTTTGTCTCGGCGTGGCCTTCTTCCACTACCGATTTCATGAGTTGTACTTCCCGAGTTGAATCTATCATCATCAACTGATGACCCCAAGTTAGCCAGAGCATCGGCTTTGCTATTTTGATCCTGGGGCACGTGTTGTAGGGTCTATTCCTTTAATCGATGTAGCGTTACCTGTAGTTTGTCCAAGTATCTTCACATTCGTTCCTCTTTACTTCGAATGTCCCATTAACTTGATTCTCCACAAGGAGAGAATCACATTTAGCTTCGATCGCTTTGGCCCCCAGGATTTTAGCCAATTCGAGACCTGCAATCATGGCCTCATACTCGGCCTCATTGTTAGTCAATTTCAAATTTCTAATAGATTGCCTAACTATGTTACCTGTGGGCTGCTTTAACACAATGCCAAGTCCGGACCCCTTTGTGTTCGAGGCACCGTCCTTAAATAGGGTCCAGATCCTCGAGGAGGTCCCCAAGGTTTACAACAATTTCTTTTCGACTTCGGGTATTAAGGTCGGCGTGAAATCATCCACGAAGTCTGCCAAAATTTGAGATTTGATGGCAGTTCAGGGTCAATATTTCATATCGTACCTGCTAACTTCCACGTCCTATTTGGCCAATCGTCTCGAGATCTCGGGTTTGTGCATTATGTTCCTCAATTGGTAAGTAGTCACGACACATATGGGATGGCATTGAAAATAGGGCCTTAACTTCCTGGAGGTGCTTAGCAAATCAAGCGCCAATTTCTCTAGGTAAGGATACCTCGTTTGAGCCTTGCATAGAGTCCTACTAACATAATATATAGGAAATTGCGTACCTTCTTCTTCCCGGACTATGACTCCACTTACTGATGTCTCGGATACTGCCAAATACAGGTACAACTACTCATCTACCTTCGGGGTAAGAAGCAAGGGTGGACTGGAATGGTGACATTTGATTTCTTCTGAAGCTTGTTGGCACTCCGGGGTCCACGAGAAGTTATTTTTCTTCTTTAATTATGTGAAGAACCGATGGCTCTTATCGTAGGACCTTAAAATAAACTGACCCACGGTGGTTTTGTGCCCGGTTAGCCTTTGGACGGCCTTGACATTGTCCACCATGGTGATGTCTTATATGGCCTTGATCTTGTCGGGATTGATCTCGATTCCCCGGTAGGACACCATGAATCCAAGGAATTTCTCGGACCCGACTCCGAATGCGCATTTCTCCGGGTTCAGCTTCATATTGTATTTCTTCAGTATGTTGAAGGTTTCATGCAAATGGTCCTCTACTCGCATGGACTTAACTAACATGTCGTCAATGTAAACCTCTATTGATTTTCCTATTTGCTCTTCAAACATCCGATTTACTAGGCGTTGGTAAGTGGCACCAATATTTTTTAGTCTGAATGGCATTACGTTATAACAATAGGTGTCATATTTAGCAATGAAGGGAGTATTTTCTGGGTGGCCCGGGTCCATCCGGATCTGGTTGTCCCGAAATAGGCATCGCAAAAACTGGGTATCTCGTGGTCAGCCATCGCATCGATCATGAGATTGATGTTAGGCAAAGGAAAAGAGTCCTTAGGACATGCCTTGTTCAAGTCTTTGTAGTGTACAAACATTCTTAATTTATTTCCCTATTTAGGCACTACCACTATGTTTGCTAACCAACCCGGGTACTTAACTTCCCGAATGGAACCTATTTTAAGGAGTGTGGATACCTCATCTTTGATGAATGCATGCTTGACTTCTGACTGAGGCATCCTCTTCTGTTTAACCGGGAAACTATGGATCCAAGCTCATCTTATGGGCAGTTATTTCCGGCGTGATCCCTATCATGTCAAAATAGGACCAAGCGAAACAATCAATATTAGCTATAAGGAATTCAATGAGTTTTTTCCTGAGCTCGGGAGTTAGCCCCGTGCCCAGGTATAATGTCACGCCCCAAAACCGAGGGACGAGACCGGCGCAAAACCGGATGAACCCGGCCAAGTGGACCTGGATTGCCTTTCCTACCCTATGCATTTCCCCATGATTATAGCGTACATTATTTATATGAAATAACGAAAGGTAATCAAAAGCGTGAGCTCACATCATAAAGTCCATTTTCCTCTTTGAACATTTTCAACATTTAATCTTCCCCTAAATATACATACTAAAATACAACATTCACGATATGGGATCGTGATTACGGACGAGTACGACAACTACCCAAAATACATATATACAACCCACATAATCTCTACGGAGCCTCTAAGAGTACAAGCAGTATACATAGACTTTCCGGCAACAAGGCCCCGGCAATACCTCAAAAGAAAACGACAGAAACTAATTGAGTCAATCATGAACTACACACGGCCCCGAGAAGAAGTGGGGCTCACCAAGACTGCTGAAGAGATGGAGGGAAGGCACCACTATCGGCGATCGGAGCTACCTTTTATGGAACCACCTACATCCATATAAAAGATGTAGCGCCCCTGGCAAAATGGATGTTAGTACCATTGAATAGTAATATTATGTATGAACAAACCTACTCTAGATAAGATAAACATCAACAGTCAACACAAACAGAGGCATCATACAACAATATGCCGAAGCAAGGAAAAACAAAAACAAGAGTTACCACATCCCCCATCCCGTTTTGCCATATTTTGGTTAATGTTCTTTTAGATTTTATCTTGTTATTATTATTATTGATCCACCGTGTCGTTGTCACACGGAGTCCGATCTCTGCACGATCGGCTAAGCCATCCTAGGTGAGGTCCGAATTTCAATCACATCACATATAACTATCGTCGCTTGTTCTCACGGAGCCCTATCTCTGCCCGAATTGGCTAACACCGTGGCTCGTGTACAGCACGCGGAGTCCGATCTCTGCCCGATCGGCTAGGCCATCTCAACTGAATCAGTGAGGACAATAATCATCATCATATCATAATCATATCACAATATCAAGTCATCCATGTGTACGACATGGAGTCTGATCCCAGCCAGACCGGATAGGCCTTCTCACCCCTAGGACATTCTCCTGGTACAATTATGGGTGTTTTAGATCACTTACATCATTTTTAACCTTTTTGATCCCCAACACATATTGTTCTTTGATTCGTCTTTCATATAATTAGAATCCTTTGATAACAATTCATCCTTTAATCCATATTCCATAACCATCCATGCCATTAATTCATGTTTCACAATTCCCCAATCATTGTTTCATGTTTCATAACAATTCAACCTCATGTTTCGCATTTCACATCATTTCCATCTCTTTACCCACATTTCATATCATAAAAACTTTTTGATTCATATTTCATACCATTCCAATCTTTCATATTTACCACACCCATCATATGCAAGGATCGCACACATAGTAGAAGAAGGAACATAAAGATCACAACTCATATACTCAAGTAGCACAATGATATGGTATTAGCATGGAATGACATAGAAGCAAGGATTTCTCAATTAGGCACAAAGAACACATAAATTTCATATATATCCACCAAGAGAATCATACCCGGAGAGTGAACACAATGGGTTTATCCAACAAATATTAACCATACAAACCTCGAATCGGGATTTTTCCTTAATTTCTATCTCAAATCATCGGACCTTCTAGCACCTTCAATCTATTCACAATGCGACACATTTAAACCTAGAATTAGGAATCATGAACATGTCTTCAACTCATTTTGGCTTTTAATCAAACACTAGGTGTTCCCTTAGATTGCATGATCCCTTTTCAGTGAAGACTTACTCTAATCTACTCTCTTTTACTAGATTATGGCAGATTTGATACATGCATGCAAGACTCTTAACCCCATCTCCAAGAACTAACCTATGTGTGTTTCATTTCAACTAGAATCTGAGAATTAAGGGTAATGGGGTGGAAGCTTACCTCTTATAGTGAAGAATTTGTGTCCTACTTGATTAGTTCCAAGCTTGAGTGATGAAGGAGTATAAATTTGATGAAGTTGGGGACTTTCTCTCTCTAGAACTCACTCTTGCTTCTCTCTATATTATCATATGGTCGTTAAAAAAATTAGGGGGAATGGGTTTTATATGGGTCTGGGGTCGGGTTATAAAGATAGAAAAATGGATAGTCCAACATTTCGGACCTGGCTTTATCCAGGCTTTATCTACCTAAAGCCTGGTCTGGCCTGGCTTTACCCGGGCTTTATCTACCTAAAGTCTGGTCTAGCCTGGCTTTATCTACCTAAATCCTGGTCTAGCTGCGACGAAAAATTTTCAACTCCTCAGCGCATCGTTCAATCTCAAAACTCCGGAAGTACAATGTATTACCTACCTTGACACCACAAAACCTTAAATTACATAGTGATGTTTTTTTTCCGGGGCCCTACAATAGGCCTCTCCTTGGACCCTACAATACTTATTTTATGACTTATACACTTATTTACCAAATCCAATTTGTTTATATCATATTTATAGCACAAAAAAGTTATAATTAGCCTACCTGGCACATCGAAATCCTAAATTACTTAGAAAAATTTTCCGGGGCCTTACATTCTCCCCCGCTTAGGATCATTCGTCCCCGAATGAGGATCAAGGATTCACTAAGTTTTGAATATACTATATGCCAACCCCCCAAATTTAACCAACTCCCAAATTTTTTTTTCTTAAAATTTTGCTAGAGTTTCCTTTGTAAATAGGCCTATCCACCTGTCAGAGAGCCCCCGAAACACATTTCAAAGAATTCCACATAATTCAGTTACTTCAACAAATTCCACATAATTCAGTTA